>JABSTQ010008183.1:0-54431 GCA_013358835.2 Ixodes persulcatus | reverse complement strand
GTCGCGTACGATCTCTTGAATGACGCATCGGAGTTCGGCCCATTTGTCGACGGAGCCTTCGATTGCGGTTGTCAGGCTGGCCAGCTCTGCGGGAGGTCCGGTTTGCGTTTGGCTGGCAAACGTTGAAGGCGCAGCTCAGAGAAGTTCTGGCAGATGTCGATGACTTCAGAGACAGTCGATGGCGCTTTGACGACAAGGATCTGAAAAGCATCTTCGGCAATGCCTTTCATGATGTTCTTCAGTTTTCATCTTCGGTCATGTGGGTGTCAACACGCTTGCACAACTTCAGGACATCTTCGATGTAGCTAAACGAAGCTTTCATCGGGCAGTTGGGTGCGTGATGCCAATGTCCTCTTCGCGACGAGCTTCCACTGTGCAGGCATCCCAAATACTTCCTGGATCTTTGCTTTGAACTGGGGCCAGGTCACCAGCTCTGACTCATGGTTCGTATACCATAGTTTTGCAACGTCGGTCAAATAAAAAATTACGTTATTGAGCTTCACGGTGTCATCCCATTTGTTGTGGAGGCTCACCCTTTCAACTGACTCCAACCAGTCCTCAATGTCATCGTCACCGATCCCGCTGAAGAGCTTCGGGTCCCGCTGACGGAGGGCTCCGGCGCATAGGATAGTGGTCGCACCTGCAACAGTAGGTGCCTGGTCAGAAGTGGTGTCCTGCGCTGCATCGTCCGAGGCTCCTTGGCGTGATACCCCTTGGCGTCGCATCGATTTCAGTGGTCCAGGATGCAGGAACACTTGCAAGTGAATTCCGGATAGTTGGGGAAACCCGCACCTCCACCAATTGTAAGGAAACGATGTTACAAACTGATGGCGGTTTATTATCTTCAGTGTGGTAGCTAGGTTGAGAGAAAGGCCGTTGGGAATCCAGCTAGTCGTGCGCTCTGCCCGAACGAACCTCTTCCTCCTCGTCTTCCCCCAGCCTCGGTGCTTTTCCAAAACGCACCGTAGATCTTCTCTTCGTCACAATATATATTATATATATATATATATATATATATATATATATATATATATATATATATATATATATATATATATATATATATATTTATATATATATATATATTATATATATATATAGGCACTTTGCGTCTAGAAATTTGAAACTTTAATGTTCACTTTTGTTTCATATGCGTTCGTCACTTGAAGGGAATCGTGGTGCGTCATAACGTTTTTTCTTTAGGCCCTTTTCACTCAGACGCCGGGGTTTAAAGGGTGTTACATAGTCGACGCTGATGCCGACTCTGCAACACTAAAGGTTGGACTCCACGGAGCGAATATGCTGCGAACAAACAGATCGCCGCGTGCATTGTCACAAGAAACTCGACACCGCGCGCCAAGCGAATGTGCCGCTGGGCATAGTTTGTGGGTTGCTGGCCGCATATTCGATCTAGGGCCACTAACTACATTACGCTACATTTCCCGATGTTATTGTGAAGGCCACCATTTTCATGCTTAGTGCAGAGCGGGTGCAATAGACCCCTCTCGAATGTGCGCGCCTTCTATAGGAGCTGCTGCACCAGTTACCCGAGTCCGCCATTGCTTGATCACGCACTCTGAGTGCGTATTTGACACGAGGGCTACGTCAGCGCTCGGTGCGAACTCGGCGAGAACTCGACGAGGACTCGGATCTAATCACAGGCGTCGTGCCAGAAAAATAGTGACCGCCAATGCTGCTCGATGAACTTTGAAAACGGTCTATTGGCGATTGTTAGGATCGAATAATGCTACTTTCTAAGGATTTAGATAGGGTGTCAGGAAGCTCAGTCGATATCGCTTTGCTCTGTCGCGGACTGGTGGACGGGAAACTCTTTCCTTCAATTTCAAATAAAGATTTAGATAACTGGCAACAATGATTTTAAGCATGACTGAACTGTCTTTACTCTGAAGCGTATACACCTTTTTCGTTTACGTCCCCAGCCATTAGGATGACATATCAGGCATGGGCGACGAACAGAAAATAAAACATTTCAACCCGCAAATAGTATAAAAAGAGAGGGGAGGCAAAAAGAGAATGGGTGGCGGTTACGCTTATATCCTGAATTTCTTCTTTAGCGTGGCGACGGCAAAACAATGTTTTCGCTCATACTGGAAGTGCCGACATTCAAGATGGCGCCACCCCTGCGGCATATTAATTGGGGTTGTGTGGATTTTTATACAGCGTGTAGTTGGTCAGCCATTTCAAAGTTATGACGAGTCACTCGCTCTAGATGAGCAATTTAGCCAGTGCTGTACGACCACTAGCCTGGGGTTTTTAACTTGCACCAAGCAGTAGTGATACACGACCGCACACCGGTACGATGCTCATCCTGATCGAAACGGGCAGAGGTGGGGAGTAAACCCAGGATGCCTGGGTTCTGTAGCGCGAGCTTTCGCTCCACGTGCTCGCGCGAGCCTACTCGGCCACCAACCCCCCCCCCCCCCCCCCCCCCCCCCTCTGTGGAAAAGGTGTATAGCTTATTTAGATGGCTCTAACCCGCTCCACAGGGTCCAGCCTTCACGCGACGTTGACAGGAAACACGAAACCTTTTTGCTTGTTCGTGTTCTACAAACATGAAACCAAAAAAATCATCTCTAGATGAAGACAGAGGAACGCAAACGCTTTCGGTGTGTTGTATTTTGTGTTCATCAGCTTGCGCGTGCCCTTTGGCGTTCCTTTTCTTATTGCTGCTCGCCTCTGTCCTTGTCCGATGATCTTGGACGCCAAGTTATCGCGTTTACGTAAGCTGTGCGTCCCGCACGGCGATCTCGCGTAGCCTGGATGCGAAAGAGACAGCTGGTCGCTAAACAGCTGTTACATGCAACCACGTGGTGAGACGAATGGTTCTTCGGGCTAACACGGGACACCTGACGTCAGCAATAAAGATAGGCGCATATGCGACGTTAGCGATGCGGGAAAATGCAATTACTCAGCATGCGTACCCGCACATCCGGTGCATTTTGTTTTCTGTTCGCGTGACTATTAGCGGCCACCATATTCAACAAAGCGGGAAGGACACTGATTTGTTTTAGTATTATTAGGCGTGTGCAAATATCGCTTCGAATCGAATAGCGCAATGTCATTCCTAGCTTAAGCACCGTTAAGGGAGCTAGTACGCCGTGGCTTTTTCTCGTCTTGTAAGGGATAAAAATGACCCAGTGCTAATCGATTCAACGATCCCTATTCGCACACCCCTAATTACCATTAGAAAAATGTCGGTGCCCTATTTTTATTTGTAATGAGAAGAATCCACACGATGAAAACTGGTGCTTACCACTCTAGTCTAACTTTCAAAATAATGTTGTTAAACAGTCGAAGAAAATATTTAGGTATAAAATATGTTATATAGGGGGTGTATATGAATTATTTTGTATCTCAGCGTGTGTGAATATTTTTATACAAAGATATGAATCGATGATTAAGATTTTTTTATACACGTAAAAAATGACTCTCGAAGCTTAAGAAACAAACAAACAAAAAAGACGTGCATTAAGGATAGCATAAAAGAAAGGCAGGAAGCTCAACGTTGTGATACGAGATCTCGCTCTCGTGGATTCGTAAAGTACGAATAAAAATAACCGACACCGGTGATTAGCTTGAAATAAATATACTCTCTCCCACAAGTGGTTTTTATTTTAGCATAAGACCTCAGCTAATCACATTTACTTTTTTTGAACGAACGTTCCCATTACGTTTTTTTTAGGTATACACCAAAATAGAGAACTATTCCATACAGTTTTAAGTTTCGGAGCGGCTTTTGAACTCCGTGATTAACCACCTACCTTTACCGTCGATGCAAACAGTAGCACGCTGACGATGATGTTGACTACACACTCGCAGCTCAACAGGATCAAGGTATTGTAGAATACTGAAACAGTTGACATCGAGAGTTGGTCAAGCTCTTTTTCTCCAATGAAACACTTATCCAAGGTGGGTCTAAGCCAAGCCATAAGCTTCAAAAGAAAACATAATTATTCGTGTGAGGAACGGGCAATTCCTCTTATTACTTTAGAGCGAGTTAAAGCAACCCGCGACAGTAATGCATACAGAGTAATATTTGTTGCTGTTTTCTTTTCCATTGAAACAGAAGAGAAAAATACAGGGAGAAGCGTTATCCTCCAAATAGTGGGGCAGCAGTTTTGTTCCCTAGGAAAACAAAAAGTAACAAAAATCAAATGGACCGAACAGAGAAAGCCAAGGTTCGATAATCGAATGCGAACATCACTGAGGCTGCTTCACGTTGGTTTAGAACGAAGGTCATACGAATGCAGTACCACGTTAGAAAGGTACGAATTTTGTTACATTTCATCGTGCGTTGAATCCCGCTAAATATGCAATCAATTCAATTTATTTGAAAAGAATAAAAGAAAAGAAACACAGGTTTTAGTCAACAGCGTGGCTGTTTTGAATTGTACTGAAAATCTACACATATATGTACATTTTTGTCAACGTTTACTAGTTTTTTTATAGCGTATTTTATAAATTATATATAGTTATAAAGTTTTTTTTTTCCTTTTCTGCACGCTTATTTGCTTACCCTGGAAGTGGTCATCGAACGTCTTGGACAGTCTCTTTGGATCCCGGAGTGAAGTGATGTAAATCAGAAGCATGAACCCTCTCGTTGCCTGGAAAGGGTCTTCCATCGATCAAATATACTTTTGACAACGTATTACATTCGCCCGTCAGGGCTGAAAGCAATCGGCTTACTATGAACAAAATCCCGATGTATCGGGTTCCGATCTTTAGAGAGCACGCACAGCACGATCGTTCCAAGAGCGACCTTCCGTGCTGAAAGAAAGAAAACAACGATAGGTTGGAGGTATTCACGGGACGCCGTATCATTGCTCGCCGCAGCACATGATCAGAGCTATAGACGCTTTCAGGCAGCTGTGCATGGGAGCCGCCATAACCGACCTTCAGTTTTTGTTCCCTCTTATTCCGTTCGCTCCACTTCATCATTACCACAGCAGGACAGGTTATTGCCATTTAAAGTATTACTGTGTCCTTCTCCCCAGCATAGGCCCTTGTGGAGACTCGTCAACTCCCGCTTCAGTGGCTCGGCATCTTGGTAAGACAAGAGAAGGTCGGCTATGGCGCCTCAATCTGGCGCGCGCTGAAAGCGTCTATACTCTGTTTCACACCACAGGGTGTCCCAAATAGCGGCCAGGCTCTTTAAATCGACCTCGAAATTCGATTTCTTAACCTATCGCGCTACGATTTTGGGCAGTTTTGCCAACAGGTGGTGTATTTTCTTTTCTATAAAACTTGCGAAGAGCGAACTTATTTGAGGAAAAAGTAAAAAAAGAAAAAAAGTCTTAACTCCTATGGAAACGTAGCGAAGCCATCGGACTTCAAACAATAGGGTTGTTTGAAGTCCGGTGGCTTCGGTGCGTTTCCATAGGAGTTAAGCCTTTTTCTTTGTTTTATGTTTTCCTCAGGTAAGTTCGCTCTTCGCAAATTTTATAGAAAAAATGCACCACCTGTGGGCAACGCTTCAAAAAATGTAGCGCGATAGGTTAAGAAACCGAATTTTTTTTTTTGCGGTCGATTTAAAGAGCCTGGCCGCTATTTGAAACACTCTGTATATAAGACCAAGCGTAGCCGACGAGTCCGGCGGAGCCAATCAAGCACGGCGTTTCATCGTCTTCGTGCGTTTTCCGTGGCCGGCTAAATCAATCAGACAAAGTAAATGCGCCGTCCCGTGTTCCTGCGCGCTTTTTCTTTTCTGCGCCTGATAGGTGTAGCCGGGGAACGCGGAAAGACGAAGATCGTGGGGACGATGCGCTTTATTTATTATTATTTACTTTTGGAGCGGATTCATTAGCTACGTCGGATCGTCACGTCGGTTGCGCTTGGACAGGTTCGCAAAAAACAACGATCCTGATTTGCGTAGAATGAAGGTGTCGAATGTTCATAACCGTCCAATCCTCCCAGTCAAGATATTTGCTTTTGGCGGAAGATATATGTGGGAGCTAGTTCTGGGCATACGCTGCGGACGACGACAAACAACATATCGCCTTGCGAATTACTTCCTACACGGATTCCTCTGTTCGGCGGCAGCCACCCTCTCATTGTTCATAAATTCGTTTCAATTTTTTTTATTTTTATATAACTTATATAAAAATATGACAGATGTTCCTGGGTCAGTAAGACACTTATTGCGCTGGTGGTTACGTCAAATGAGGCCGGGTATTGATGGGAAAACGAGTAAAATAGGTAAGAATTAATTTACCACATTGCGTATTACCCAGAAGTTTCTCCGTGAATATATTCATAGATGATTACTGAGATTTTTTTTTCTTTATAAATTGCACGATCACGCGATGTTGTATAAGCATTGTTTTTGTTAAATTTGTTATTTAACCACTTTTAAGACAAACAGCAAGTTCCATTAGGTTTTGATTGTTTATGAACATTCCAAATATTGAATTTTATTGCTGATTAATTAATAGAAAAAGTACATTCGTTTAAAGTTATCAAAATTTACGGTATCTAACAACTGTTTTTTTTTTTTGGTTTGTACATTCTTAGTTGGTGGAATAGCTTGCTTCATGTAGTACGAATCACTAACATAAAAACAATTGATGTCGTATTTAGATATCCAGGCAATTAAAAAAAATTGTTTGCAATGCTTCAGATGTAGAACAAAACGGTTTTCATTAGATTGTGAGGCCTTAATATAAAAAAAAAATAATCGAGTCGTATACTGTCTTGATATGCTCCTTTTCCACAAGAGAGCAGCCATCTTGAAAGTCGTCACTTCTGGTATGCGTTGAAACATCGTTTTTAACTCTACACGCCGCTAGACGGTGTTTACGAAAATGCGTGATTGTCACATTCGTGTTCACCTATATTTTCTCGCATATTCCAGGTTGAAATGTTTGATTATTTTTTCGCTCCCATACCAAATACGGAACGCACGTGACTGAGAACGACAGGAAACAGAAAAAAAAGTCTATCAACGCTTTCTGACAGATTCACATCATCAGACGCAATAATATGCGCCACCTTTGGGGCCTAAAGTTAAGTTCTATTTTTTCCTATTCTAGCCTTTCTTAGCGCCTATTTTAGGTGCTTAAGACGGAAATATCAGCAAAAACCTCACACGGAAAAATATAAGACGCTGTTTTGATTGGTGCATGAGATAGGGAGAGTCAAGCGGTACACATTTATTTGGGTGAAGAATGCAAACCTATTTGCAAAAGAAGACTGAAACCTCTCCTGTGGTACGCATCCTTAGGTTGGCCTACCTGGAAAGGGTTGTCTGGCTCCCTTTCTTGCTAAGCCGTTCATAACACGAGATATTGGATAAAAAAACTCCGATTAAAAAACGTACAGTTTTTAAGGTGCTCAGGTGTTTTGCATTGTAGGGACTGCGCTGAAGAAGAAGCAGTTCCTACAGATATGAGATGTGCGAGAGGCACGGTACGAGATATCATCAGGATCCGAACAGCTGAACCGCCCGAGGAACATCCTCCAGTATGAGGTTCTGTAATTATGTAAATATATTGTATAACTGAGTTCTACGACTCCTTACTCTCGAAAGAAACCAAGAATTTGTGACCCGTTCACCTGGGACTTGGATTCATCCTCATTCGTCAAGGCAAGTGCACGCTCCTTTCGTTCTTTGACGTTCAGTTTCTCGGAACCCACTCTCTCAACAACGTCTCACAAGAGCCACACAACCGTCTTCAATATTCATAAGTCCAGCTTTGGTGGAGCCCACCGACGTCTTCGTACGAAAGAACGCGGTAAAGAGGTCCCTTCAACCCAGTACAGCGGACCCTATGAAGTCCTACACAGAGATGACAAGCAGATTATTCTCCTCATAAACGGTCGCACAGACCACAAATAGACTGGAGCCGGCTTTTGAGGAGTGCCCACAGCCCACATCATCCTTAAACCTCCTAAGTGCACCTTCAAAGAATGAGACAGTTCAAAAGAAAGTCCATTTACAAGACCACACACAAGATTTCATCGCTCGTCACCCGACCTCCTTGCTAAAAGGGGGGGGGGGGTATCTGTAGGGACTGTGCAGAAGAAGAAGCAGTTCCATCAGATATGAGACGCGCGAGCGGCACGGTACTAGACATCTTCAGGATCCGAACAGCTCAGCCGCCCGAGGAAAGTCCTCCAGTATAGGGGTATCCACACGAAGGAGAACTCCGCGGACGGATGTCGTGACGTCAACAACCCGGGAAACTCCGTCCTCGGCTCCTCCACCCACCTGCGGAGCTCTCGTGCAACAGTACGAAGCCTCCGCGCCTCCGCCACGGAGGAGAACGGCGCCGCGAGACGTCAAAAAGGGATGACGTATGTCTCACGTGATGCGCGCTCCGCGGAGGAAAGTTGCGGATTTCTCCTTCGTGTGGATACCCCATATGAGGCTCTGTAAGTATGTAAATATATTCTGTTATTGAGTTCTACGACCCCTTCCTCCCGTAAGCAACCAACAACATCTACAGCAACCAACAACATCACGGTTTGACCATATTAGTGATTGCGCTTCTGGGGTAGTTACGAAATCGGCCTTAGTCGAACAAAAGATTGCTGACCATTGCCAGAACTTAGTATTAAACCCACAACAGAGATAGCACGAAAAGTCGAAATGATTGATGGAGCGAAATTTGATAAGTTGGTTAGGACCAATTATAAGGATAAGTTATTGTCTATTCAAGGATTCGAAAAGTTTCCAGTAAGTTCCCCAATCAATTCAACTTTTTTTTTTCTCAGAGAACAGGATAGACAGATTATCAGCGTGAGGCGGTGTCGGGATGAACAAGAGTGGCTAATGAGTGATATTTTGTCAGATGTCCTCTTAAAATGCTCTTTGAGCCCCGTATCTGAGTTCTAAAAAAAACATTCCTATATGAAAAATGATTTATGCAGTACTTGAAATTGCATAAACGCGCTGATTCATTCAGAGGAAAGAAAATACTTCGGAAATGAAGATATATGTAAAGCGCGTTCAAATATTCCACACTCACGATATGTTTGGCGAGTCTCTTGCGAGGAAATGGTGTGGAGTGATAATTTGACGACGCAGTTTGAAGAAATTGTTTGGTCACAATTCGACAAAAGTAGTTAAGGTTTTCAATCAGTTATTTTACATTCTATGGAGTAGCCCACGACGATAAACAATTTTCAACATACTTTCTACACTGAAACGTTTCCTCGGCTTTCCTTACCCAAGATGACCGATCATATATTCTACGAACGAAGCTTTTCAGTTTCTAAACTAACTGCTCGACATTTATGGCATTAGTACGGGAGATCTTAAGAGCAGTTATGACCCTATAAAATGTACTCCTTTATAGGCTAAATGGTTTCGGTCCTTATATCCCCTGTTCACAAGTATCTTAGCGAACCCACTTTTTGAATATGGAAAGCAAAATCAACTTGACAATTACCACAGTGTTTCGGATGCTAAGCTTCTTTAAAAGATAATTTGTAATCATTATATAACAATTACCAAATAATTATAACTTTCAATCAATTACACAGTTTGCTATTTAATCCAGTTTTCACATGAGTTACAGTTGAGTAGCCGAACATCTTTCACATCGCCAACATCTTCGATTTCTATTTGCCAGCGTATACACTGCACGACGCAGTCGGTGCGAGCATGACGTCTTTGCTTTTCGCAGTTTAGGTATGGTACTTACCATTCAGTTTCTGACCCGGCAGGTTGCTAGTAAATTGTTTAGATGTGACCAACAGAAATGCCGTAGGCAATAAAGATGTGTGGTGCCACAAAGCCTCTTCATTACAGCCAAACTAGACCTCTATCGGCTACCACAACGCCGCCTATGTGTCAGCCGCGGACTTAGATTTCGACACATAGCTTAGTTCGACTTTGACCACGGACGTGGAGAGACGGGATTTTCAAGCAAAGATGCTTTACTATATCAAAAAGTGATTTAAATTAGAATCATTGAAACGGTTGTCGCGTGCTTTTGGACAGTACCGTGAAGTGCCATAATACGTTTAATTGCTTCGGTTTATTTAAGCGTGGCCGTACCTCATTGAAAGACGGCGAGCTGACTGGCTGCCATTGATGGCCATGACTGAAGAAAACGTCGGGAAAGGCTCTTTAGAAAGGACCCTCGATTGAGTTACGGTGCTATCGAAGGACCCTGAAGATTAGTTCGTCAAGTGCTTCAACGATTATCCACAGAGACCTTCGTCTGAGAACAATTTCTTCTCGCTTGGTTTCATACCATTTGTCGGAAGCTCAATAGCTGACACTGAAAGAATGGTACCAAAAGATGCCACACAGGTTCTGAAGTGGGAACTCTCGTTGTGAAAGCTAGCGTAGCTTCCGCAGGGCTCCAGCCTCCAACGGCTTCAACGCTACTTTCGTGAGCTCGTGAATGCAAAAGAAAGTAACGTGCACGTGATCTCGCAGCGTTGCGGTGCTGCAGCATTGTGCAAGCTATGCCAACATTGACAACGTAGAAAACAATAGTTGACGCCAAGTATAGGAGTGTTGCTGACATGGTGATGGACATCTAAAACTAATTCTACAAGCATGATTCCGAAACAAATGACCAGACATCTGTTTGGGTCTTCCTTGGGGAGACTCTATCGCAAAAGGTCAACAGGTAAAGTAGTGTCAGAAAGAGAATGGTAACAACCTTATTTGTATCCAGCGGCCACGTGGCCATGGTTGCTCTCGGAAACGAAAGCACGGTGACTGCCGAAAGATTCCACAGTTTGCGTGCCAGCAGCACCCGAGAAAATCCAGAACAGGCGACTAAAAATTGGCCTGTGGGAAATCCTGCTGCACTAGAGCAATGGATAAGCCCGCTCTGCCTAGTATAACGATCGATTTCCTGGAAGATACTCAAGTGAAACTCATGAGCCACGCTCTCTACAATCTAGAACTCGTACCATATACAACTTCATTTCATTCTCCTTGGCGAAAAAAAAAAAAGAAACGATTGCGCAGGCAGTGGTTTCTAACCCCTAAAGATACTGTAACAGCCTATCAAGGGCACTTGAATGCAATGCACGCTACCCGGTGGTGTCAGTGCTTCCGCGCTTGGTTTAGACGGATGGTAGTTTTTGAGCAATTCAAGAGAAAATAGTTCAAAATGACGTAACCATTGGAGAAAAAAAACAACAAAAAAACTTAGGTCAAAGACGAATGCTTAAAGACTTTTCGTACAACGTAATGTAATTACCAGAAACAAGTCTGAAAACCCACTAGAACGCTCCACGCACTTTACCACCACGAAAGAGTATTATACAAGAAGGATAGACGTACTGTACATACAAGATGTATAGATGCAAGACTGTTTAGGTTTTCAGATTTCACAGAAAACCCTTCTATCTATAGTCAGTGAGAGCTCAAGAAACCCAGAACGTGGCCTCTTAAGATCACGCTTTTTTGCTTGGTGGTTAGTTGTTTGCTCATCATGTTTCTTATATCGGCTGATGCGGCAATCCAAGTAGCTGCGAAATGATACCAAAATGCTTGGGGCTCGCCACTCTCTGCGTCTCTTTTAGGTTGTCAGTGATCATAACCGTCTACGTGGTCCAGTACTGCTCTCGCTAGAATATTGCAGGTAAGGCTATACTCACATTCTGAGGCGGTCGCAATCTCGCTTCTTCCATGCTACCGTGTTACGAGCTCACAAAACTTGAAGAGGTATGTTGCATTTCGGGTTGATTCCGGATGACAACACTCGAGGAGGAGCCTGCGGTACTCACACACTTCCGGGAATAGGCCACGTTTGCTCTCAGATCGATCAAGAGGCGAGCGTAGCGTCAAGCCGACTGCGCTCCTTGTCGTGACTCCTGACTCTCGCGTGCCCAAGACGAATCTCCCCGGCGGACTGACTCATCCCTTCCCGCCCTTCTCGTTGCATCCTCGCAAGGAATCAAGGCTATGTTTGGGAAACGATGCGTCCCTCTCCGAGGGCCGGTCAATAGGGTAGGAGGAAATATGATTTCTCCTAGGGTTATCTAACTCACTTAAAGGTCAACTCCGGTCGAAAACGAAACCAAAATAAATGGCTGGTATCGCTTTATGGCACGAAATATCATCACAGCCGAAATATTACGTCAGAGTGAGGCCGCATACTCCCTTAAAACCGATTTTAAAGATTCGATCAGCATGGTCTTTAGCAGGCGGCAAGCGGATTAGCTTCTGATCAAGGAACACTGGCGAAGCACGCTCCTGACGTCACGTCACGGTGGAGCTGTGGTTGATGGGTTGTACCGCGTAACGCAGAACCACGGTGACGTCACGTCGCCGCCTTACGGCTGATGATCATTGTTGCCATCCATCTAGCATATAATTTCGGTTCTGCCATAGACGCACAAAACCAAACTTTGAGCCGTGGTATTTATAAAACTATACACACAATATCGAGAACAAAAGAATATACTTTGCAATTCAGGGACACTGCTTCAGCTAAAAACAGCGATATCTTGCTTATATCAACACCACCGTCCTTCTTAAAACAAAACGTCCATAATGTATGCTGTTTATAATAATGAGGCAAAGGTCCATTTATTTACCCAGTTCGTCCCCGAAAACGTCTATGAAGCGGTGTATTTATATTAACTGGATCCGTAGTATTAGCTGGACATGACTGTATCATCACGAACTCAATGTCACATAACGGAATCACTTGTTATCTTGTCACGAACAAGGAGTCATATCACGGAGTTACTCAATTTCGTCCACCATCAAATGGAAATGAATTTAATTGGGTTTTTGTGGGGGTAGTATAGGCTCATTATAACAAATATAGTAAAGATTAACTTACCGCTGCCGTGTCTCATTCACTGAAAATTTGTTTATACAATTATTAGAGTGTATTAACCGAGCTATCACACGAGATAGACATCGAATCCGTTATACCGGGCGTTCTTAAGAAACGAAAGCCGTATGTGTTTCGGCCCGTGTAAATAAACTCTACATCGCAGGAAGCTCCAACGTCGTGAGTATACATGACGAAATCAGTTGGTATAGACCGCAAACGTATGAGAACCTGACGCTACTTGAATTCAGGTAAACACTTACCAGCAAGTAAAGAAGCATTGTTGTCTTACATTTACGGGCCGCCACAATGTCATTTCTTGTATTGACGATATTAGGCTTAGGTGGACGTCGGCTCATAAAGAAATTTCGTTTCCCTCTTTTTTATTTTGATCCAAGTAACGTCATGTTCTCAAACCTTCGAGTTATATCACAACCGATAGGGTTACATTTTCGCGGAGCCGCTTTCTGCGATGTGTATAATTTATTTGCCGAAAAACACGATTCTATTTTTCACGAAACACCCGGTATAGGCAGCCGTCAATGCAGTTTGGCGCTACACGTTGCGCCATCTAGCGGCTGCAAAATAAAACACTGGGTAGGTCCGGACGGCTCGGGTCGCGGGGACTGCGGGCAGGCGCATCTAGAAACCACGTGTGAACATGGCAGTTCGGATCGGCGTGAGCCTTTCTGTGAACCGTTTTTCGTAAAAGTAAATCCCAGCTTGACGTCTCTACGACCTCACCGGGTTCCTGTGACATCTCACCTACTCACCTACTAGAGCGTACTCGGAAAGTCGCTTTGAAATGAATTTCTTCAGTTCTAATTTATTAGCAGTCGGCATGGCGTCTTACTGAGATTCATGGCGGTGAAAGTCTAATGACGTTACGACGCGCGATTGACAACACCGACGCTCCAGTTGCGCGTTTTCAGTCTTCATTCAGATCACTGTAGTACATCATCACGCGCCGTTAAATCTTGCTAAACCGCGATAAACGAACCTTTTTATCGCGGTCCAACAAAAGAACAACAGCAGTGCGCAGCAGCAACTGTTGTTGGATTGTGCGTGTCGCGTCTTTCAGCAAGCATGGTGCAAAACAACAGGTCAATGATTCCACGTGCCAATGTTTCCAAGAGCTTTTGTCAAAGCCCACGTGCTCCGGAAGGATGAGCGTAAGCACAGACTATGGCCTTTTGATGGGCTATTTATTCCGCATGATTCGAGGTTCTGAACAGGTCTTCAGCAATAAAGTATAGAGACGGTATTTTCAATCTCTGATGTAGACCTAGGCAATCCTACACTACAATGACAATGCAATAAAGGCAAATGTGAAAGCGAGCTGGACAAGAATGACGAAAATAATCCCCGGAGAAGGAGAACAAGGGGAACAAAGGAGAAACACCAACTTCCAATCACAGTAATGTGACTGGTGCGCGACCGAAAAAAATCCGCCTGGTCCCTGGTTCGATACCAGGACCAGGCGGATTTTTTCGGTCGCGCACCAGTCACCTAGCTCTGTATGGAGATTTGTGTTTGTCCTTTGTCCCCCTTGTTCCCCTTCTCCAGGGATTATTTTCCTACATTTCGAAGCTTTTATTCAGCAACTATAACAACACCCATGTGTGCCACTTTCAGTGAGAGTGCCAGACAGTTCCTGCGTGGCATAAAGTTTGGTCACGCCAACAGTTCAAGGATATAGAAGGAGGGTAGCCCTGAAGGGATCCGATTCTGTATTTTCATTTCAACTTCAAACTCTGCCGCCTGAAGAGCCCAAAGACGGTGTCCGGAACGTGTCGTAGACTGTCGTGCCTACCGTCCTATCCCGCCCATATGCATCGAGAGTGCTCTCAAAGTAACAACAAATTGCGTAACACGAGCCGGTGTGTCATGCTGTTGGTCGTAGAAATTCTGGCAAAAAAGGGCAAGCGGACTTGAAGGTCGCTGTCGTCGCGACGTCCCAACTTGTGGCTGCTAAGGTTTCCGTTGGCTGTCTGACTGGAGAAAATCCTGCAACGGAACAGGCGTCTGTCCCATCCCTCTCCGCCCTGTGCCACCGCCAGGATCGCGACAGGGCAAGAGCATGACACTTTTTATGACTTTATCGAGCGGAAATCGAGAAACCACTTTCGATGACGCGGTAAACACGCCAGTCGGAGACGCGGTCCAAGCACCATAACCCAAAATGTCTTTTAGCATCTGTGGTTGCGATGATCCCCGGGTTCATCCGCAGCTTTTGCTCCTGTTCAGTTTCTATTAGAACTCCCCTGACATTTGTCAACGGGAATATATAGTGTGGCAGCGGGCATTGCAAAGGCGCACATCGGAGCATTAGACCTCTGGCATGGATCACTCGCACCTCGCGCAACTAGACGAGTATCAGAATTAGACGTTTTATTGACTTCTAAACGAGTTTTTTTTTTTTTTGTCCTGAACATTTTGACATTTTATTTTCAAACGTGACGTGCTTCCTTTCTACATTCTCGTCGTGAGCGATGCACTCGTAGTCCAAGGGTCCTATCACACGTAAATACATACACAGGAGAGAAAACGATAAGGAGATAATAGCACACGTTTGCACATGTCAACAGGAGGGATAAAAGGCACGCACCTACACGACACATAACAGATGATACGAACAGCACTTTATCGGTGGCATTTGCGATACTCAAAAAAGGTGTTTGTCGCGGCACGTCAGCAATGTCGCTTGAAACAACCGATGAACGGATTGATGTTGTGTAGTTGAGATGTCGAATGGCATGGCATACACGTAGATGATTGCACTTAAATAAGCGGACGCTGAAGACTCTGGTTGAAAAGGTTTCTCGAGGCAGGCAGTTCAAGCTGGCTCAGATGCTCGCTTCTATTTTGGACAATGTAGACTTGAGGAACACTGAAAGAATACGACACGGTTGCGACGAGGTGCACCTTCTTTCAAGTAGCAACGGTACAATAAAGTCACAACGATCTTTTCTAAAATAACACCCCACAGTATAAAAAAAAGAAAAAAAAAACGCAAGAAAGATACATGGAAAGGGGGCAAGGAAAGAAAAAAAAGGATATCCTGAAAACTTATAAGATTAGAAGATTAAAAGAAAGGATGACTGGACCGTAAAAACTGCCTTATTATTTTTATTTTTATTAATTGTGACCAAACGGCTATGTGACTTTCGGAGACAAGAACGGAATCACATCTCGAGTTAAAACGAGTGGCGGAGCAGAAACATTGTTGTCCGTTTTGTTTATGGTAAATGATCCTATTAGCTCTCTGCCGAACCGGATGGTGTCCTCCTATGACGACTGTTGCTACTTGAAGGAAAATGTACGTCGTCCCTCATCCCACCTGTGTCGTCATTCTTTCAGTATTTCTATATTTTAAATTTAACATTATTTCTTACTGGAGTCAAAGCCACGGGTCTAAAGGGAGTGAAATATATTTGCCGGACCAACGTTAATTGTGTGTGTGTGTGTGTGTGTGTGTGTGTGTGTGTGTGTGTGTGTGTGTGTGTGTGTGTGTGTGTGTGTGTGTGTGTGTGTGTGTGTGTGTGTGTGTGTGAAAGTAAAATGGGAATTTTTCACTCAGCTCGAATAATCAAAAATGGGGAACATGCAAAAAGAAGATATGGATTGTATTCGCACTTTCATGCGCCTATTATGTGCCCTCCAAAAAAGGGGGAAAAAAAAAGAAACCACTACAAAACAATTATTTTGCCCACCATGTTTAAAATCGAAAATAAGGAGATCGAGCGAGACGTCTAGCTTTACTAGAACAGCGTTGTCGGTTTGTTGAGCCATCCGTGATGTTTTTGTCATCCCAGAATCCCCAAAACTGGGTGTAAAATCCTTGAATGATAACAAAAGAAAACCGCTCTCTGTAAGCCGGACGGGTGTTTCCCGCTAGCCACAGACTGTTTCGCGTAAAAACGCCACGTCTCTCACACCTTCACTAATTTCAGGCGCCCTTCCTCACGCCCTTCATCGTTTATATTTTGTCTTTAGTAAAATAAGTAGACTACAAGCTTGCTGCGGACACCGGCGTTGGCCCTCTTGGAGCATCCACACATCCAATCTTCTTTATGACCCGTGTCTTCTGCCCTGGAGTCGCCACGTTGATCCGGTAGAGGAGAACAGACGACACTTCCATCGCGCTGAAACGGGCGCCGCGAGCCCTTCATGCTGGTTCGCTCGAAGCCCCCGAGGTGGCGAACACGTGGCAGAAAAACGCGAGGCGCTCCTAGCTTTGTCCGTGGTCGATCTTCAACTGATGCGGAGTAGAGACGCGCGTGCCTGGACAGTCCAGAGCATCGTCGGTGAGCGCGAGCACATCGGTGCCGTACAGCTGGTGGGGCCACTGGCAGGTGATCTCGTTTCGTTGCCAGAAGCGGTCATCGTTCATCTTGAAAGCCCGCGACACCCACGTCAGGTTGCAGTCACAGTAGTACTGGTTATCTGAAAGAAAGGAGTGCAGAGGGTGACTCACTCTAGTGAGGGAGAAAAGGCGAGTGTCCATTGGAGCGAGGAGCTCTCTCTAGAAATGCGCAGTTCAACGTTATTTGTAAAAGTGTGGAAAAATAAAGAAAGATATTTTTGTAATATGGCCGGAAAACTGCCTTCCCTACGAGCAGCCAGACACTAGTATAGATCACGTCTTTATGATTTTGTTGTGACGCGTTAATTTTTCTGGGACATTATCTAACAAACGATTAAAAAAAGACTTTAACATATCCTGCTTTACAATCAGGTTTTGGACTTAGACGCAGAGGACGGCATTTCCTGTTACATGATAATGTTAATGGGATTGTTTATTTAGCATTTGGCAATCCCGTATGGTGGTGAGACACGCGGAGCCAAATTCCAAAGGAGTTAGGTAAAATTTTTCTTCGATCTATTGAACAAGTTCGAACTCCCTATACACTCAGTTTCAACCAGAACCTCTGTGAACAAATGTATTAAAATTATTCTAAAAAGAAAAAAGAGATTAGGCGACGTGAAATATTCGAACTGGCCACATGTTCTAGATGCCCCAGAGCGAATAAAACGTGTCTTTGGAATTATTCATTGTACTGAATCCTGATAAGTTGTAAGATATAATGACAATAAAATATTAATATAAGAAAGTTGTTTGTGCTGGAATGCCGTTTACATGTAATAATAATAAACAAAAAAAAAAAAAAAAGATTGGAGGCCGAGTGTGTGAGCGCATCACAGCTCGGAGCACGTGAAGCGAAAGCTCCCGCTGCAGAACCCAGGGATCCTGGGTCCAATACCTACCCTTGCCCGTTTTGATCTGGACGGAGTGCGGTAGTGTGATGCACGTTAAAGATCTCAGGCTAGCGGTGGTATTTCACTGGATAAATTTCTCGTCTATAGCGGTGACATCACTCGACCACTGGGGCTGACGAACTTCCTGTCTTGTAAACAAACCAACAACACAAGTGATTTTAGTCTTTTGACGTCTTGCGCGACCAGAATCTTTGCTGTAGCCGACACGATCAGACCCGAGCATGATTGTTTTAGTAAGGTTTTCTCTACTTTTGTAAGCGTAAACCCATGTTAAGCTTCGAAAGTAAATTTCGATGCTGCTTTGTTGAGTGCGCGATCATAGCAACGTTGCTTAGGACCATATATCAATGTTCCACAGGCACACAATCACCATTGTCACTTTTAAATCGGTTGGAACCTCAGGAGTTCGAGGCTTGATATAGTCACAAACAGGACGAGAACTACAGGAAGGTATTTTAGTTGTCCTGCCTCCTGCGCGAGCTTCCTACCTTCGATAACACTTCTCGTGAGCTTCGAGTGTGCACGCGAGGTCAAAGCACGATAGAAGGCAAAAGCGCGTGCTGAAAACCGGGCATAGATGCCCTTCCGTTTTCATCCTGTCAGTGACGATAACAAAACATAAAAAGGGTGCCGCTCTCGAGATCCAAGACGGAAATAAATTGCGCAGTCATCTAGTCTAATCAAAATATCTGCCAAAAACCGCGCGTCTTCTGCCGCGTCGCCGCTTTTTCTGAGATCATCTGGTACTGTGGCGTACTCAGTACTGAGTTGCGTGCAACTATTGACCGCTTTTCCAACAATTGCATTTGATCTAATTTCCTGTAAAGGTTTTCTGCCACGAAAGTGAATTCAGGCCTTTATAAGAGTCATACCTCGCGGACGATAAGAACGAGAATTCATTAGTTTGACTGCGGGACGATCTGTTACATGGTGGTGTCTTCGAGAAAGTATGAATAGTAAGTAGAATGTGACGACGCCCCTTAATGAAACGACTTTCAAGATAGAACTCACATAATACTGACCTGCTCTACAAATTGCTACACGAGGATATTTGCTTTCGACATTTGGAGATCGACTTCGTCTTTTGGTGTATAGAAGACCAACATCTATCTGTGAGGTTAGGTGCCGGGCTCTCACTCTGGCGCAGTACGGTAGTGTTGAAATGTATCTCCCATTTTTCAGACGTCCTTCACAGGAGACGTACGTTGTAACACCTATAAACACATGTGCTCGTAGAGAGCCTTTTGTAATGTTCATTTTCTTTCGCTTTGGTATAAGATGACAAAAAACAAATCGGGTTTCATGAACGTTTTAATAGCGAGAGAGCTCTGTTCCTCTGAGATTCAGCGGCATGGTGTGGCGTCGTGGAGGAGTAGCTTATCTATTGCGGTCCGAGATTCGGCCCAAGGTCTGTAACCTGCTCCACGTGTCTGTGATTATACAACCGCACACCTGTGCGATGCCTGTCCATGTCAAAACAAGCAGGGGCGCGGCTCAGGTAGATGATTGGCTGGGCAGATCTATGACGCTTGCAGCATATTCAATCTCAGCGCCCCCAGACTTGTCCTGAAGCCGTGGATTATTTGTCTCAATGGGCTGAAGTTAAAGTGGGCTAGGCGAAAGTGTGCGGTCATAGCTGGGCGGAGGTTCAACAGTCTATTCATGATACTTATGCCGAAGTCTGCCCCATTGCGACTAGCATAATGCAACAGGATTCATATGCTCCTTATGCTCATGCGACAAAGACTACAAGTCTGTAAATGCTCCGACAGTACATACGGGTGCTGAAAACTGAACAGATCTGGAGCTCACCTAGTAAAGGCTGATATCAAAGCAACTTCAACCGCTTCTTTTCTTTCTGATCCTAGACAACAAGTTCCCTAATTGGCTAGAACAAGATGCCGACATCCCGTGTGACTTGATAGACAGCAACAGCGCCGCCGTGCGGATGCCACAATGCGGAGTAGATCAGAACACCCACACCATCACTTCCTACTTACCCTGCCAAACTAGGCAATAAGCACACCTCCCCTTTTAGTTCACCTTAACCCAGGGATCCTGGGTTCAATCTCCACTCTTGCCCGTTTCGATCTGGATGAGCATCGTATACCGTCGTGCGGTCGTGTCTCACTATACAGCGTGGTGCACGTTAAAGACCCCAGGCTAGCGGTTGCACTGCACTGGCTAAATCTCTTATGTACAGCTGAGCCACCAAACGCCCATTGAGGTTGACTAACTCTCGACTGTGCAAACATTTATACAACATTATTATTTAGCTGCGTAGTAACATGCAACGCATCGTGGGAACCCATTGGCCAATAATTTTCAGTTTCTATTGCCAATCTCACTTAATGACATTGTCGCGACCAAATACAGTGCTTGCATTCTCGAATATATGACTTTTCTTAAATTTATAATACTAGATGTGGGGGCTGCCTATCAATACAAAAATAATGCTTGAGCACGTTTTCTGATGGTCCCGACGTGTCATAGTTGTACGTAACTTAACACAGGACTACAATAGTACGTGGAAGAAGTATACCGGTCCGGTTATCTTATTCCATCGTCTTTTCTGTGTCGAAGGCCTCTTAAATGACACGTGAGCAGGGAAAGTCGTGCTGTACTCTGGAGTGGCAGCCGGGCCGTCGGAAAGGTACCAGACGCGGCCGTCCGTCCTCCTACTCCTTGCTAAGTCTTGGCAGGTGTTTACGGTCGCTGGAGGTCCGTATTCCAACGGGGGCTCTCACGAAGATGAATGGGTGCAATGCAAGCGAGTGCTGACTTTATTTTCATGGAGTGCTGGGACGCACTACTTCGTCAACGGGGCACTCGAAACCGAACTCATGCAACTCTTTTCCGTGCACGCAAAGAGGCCATACGGAGTCATTCGAACAACACCAAAAAAACATCGTCAAGGCGCTCGTCGTCTTTGTGCATTCGCTATCACCAACGTTACTAGAACAACTCAGTTCGGAAACTGTCATAGAGCCTGCTTTGAAAAAGTGGCTTCGATCAGTACTCGAGAACAGAAGTGATGGCGATCGCAACGCCGTTTCTGCCGCAGCGGCCACTCCGGGAACTGCACCTGTGCACGTATCGGTTCAGGTCGAGTCGCGCAAGGGCCGGTGGCGCCATCTCGCAGTGGCCTTTCGCACTAGCAATATAAATGAACTCACATGTTTTGACTAGTCGCTAAAGGGTGGCGCTGTTATCGTATCCAGTTTGGTCATGGTGGACGCAAGTGGTTAAGGTTTCAAGGGCTAGTTTCCCAACTGTGTGCTTTAGTTACGTTGGCTATCACCGACTAAATCACGCACGAAGAATTCGCCTTGGTCCGGCACCATTTTCTGCGCGTGATTGGTGTAGCCGGTGATATATCAAACGCACAAAGATGACTATAGCGCCATGACGATGCTCTTTTGCCGCTGGTTGATTGGCTCCATCGGATCACAGCGTTGGCTGCGGTCGAATTTAATGTAAGACGGAGTATAGTAGTTCTTAATAGAAGCCAATATCGTATTACAAAATCAGCGACATTTACCTTCAATGTCTTATGATACATAAAATGCGTTATATAGAATTGGTATGTCACGTGACGTATATTTTTCCGCTAAATTTAGCGGGGAAACTGAATGGTTGTGTAGGTCACTTGACGTCAGTGCGCTTCACGACGATTTCCCCAGCTAAATCTAGCAGGCAAACTGGATTGGTGTCTAGTTCACGAGACGCGAAGTTTCGCGCTCAATTTACCGGGTAAGTGAATCGGTGTACAGGTCCCGTGACGTCAATTTCTCGCTAAATTTAGCGGGGAAACTTAATTTATGTTTTGCCTTAAAGACGTGAATTTTCTCTCTAAATTTAGCGGGGAAACTTAGTTAACGTATAGGTCACGTGCCGTCAATTTCCCCAAGGTGTATTGGTCGCGTGACGTCAGCGTGACGCCACTTTCCCAGCTAAATTTAGCGAAAAATTCACGGACGGACGGACGGACAAAATTTTGAAATCGGGGTTAGCGTTAAAAAGCATGTTCGTGCTTTTTAAAAAGAAATCGCCAGGGGCTTGCTCGCGTCAACGGCGTCGAGCTGTGTACCAGCGATTCATTTAGTTTGCAGTTGCCCCCGCAGCTTGCTCACGAACGCTTTTCTCGAATCGTAGCGTAAACATTGCACACGGCGATTTGCCCGACGATTCGGCGCAAAAGCACTTTGCTTCGCATCCTTTGTTGACACGCAATGGGGCACTCCCATGAACCCGGCAATGACGGTCCAGGTGGGAGCGATTGCATCCACTAGGCAACGGGTGTAGCTGATATCGCTAATCAGCTGACGAGATCATGCGCTCCGAATTGAATGACGTCTTTGATGTCTCCGATTACAAAGATATTACGGAATTCGTTGCGTTGCAGAGCTCTAGCCTCTCGCGGAGTAGCGCTCTTATCAGGAAGTCCTTGGGAAGTTACCCTTAAGCTTCGTTCGTGGTCCGACCAGAGTCCTTTGATGCCGAGGCAGTTGGGTTTTTGGAACGGGCGCACCTGTTCTCACGAACGGCTGAGCGTGTAGAGGAAGAGCGTCGCTCAGAGAGAGAGAGAGAGCGAAGACGTTAATTGAAGAAAGGAGTGCGTCGCCATGGTGCTCGTCGTGTTTTGTGCGTTTTCTATCGCCGGCTATAGACCAACGGTGCGCAGAAAAAAAGCGCAGAATCGCGACGAAGTCAGTGCGCGTGATTGGTTCAGTTGGTGAAGACAAACGCAAAAAATAACAACGAGTGCCGGGACGATGCAATTTTGGTGCTTCCCGATTGACTCCGTCAGTCAGGTCGTAGTGCCGACTGCGGTCGAATGAACTGGGAGTGAAACGGAGTGTAAGCACCAGCGAGGAAGCTCGCGGAACGATTCAGTGTCGGTCAATGTTTCGGAGCGCAAAGGGAGGGTTTGAGCAATTAATCGGCTCTTCCAAAAGGAGTCGTTGGGGTGTCTCCCATAGTTTAAGTTGTTTTACTACGTCAAGCCACAATATTTAAGATAGGAATGACAGAGAACATGCAGGTGAGCTGGCGAATTTTTAACGTCTTGAACACCCGCAACTTAGGAAAAAAAAAGTGGACAACACACACACACACACACACACACACGTTTCCTTTTTTTGCCCCCTGTGGGCCTTTAGAGGTAATTAAATAAATAAATGTCGCTGTAAAGACAGAACGTCCGTCAGTTTGCCTTCTGGCTTTAAGTTTTTGCACAAGAAAACAAACAAACAAAAAAAACTTGAAGTCAACAGGGACAATTGCCTAAGGTAAATATCAATGTTTTAACACAGAGTGTGTTTTATCCGCTGAATTCAGCATGAAAATCGTCATGAAGGACCGTCATAAAGAATCGTCACGAAAGACTGAGACGTCATGACGTCATGCGACTCCATGATGTCACGTGACTCTGGACGTCGCGCGGCGTCACAATATTTTTCACCGTGACGTCACGTGACAACATGACGTCGTGTCATGTCAGTCATTTGAGCTCATGACGTTACGTGACAACATACACGCACGCACTAATAGCATGTGCCCAGCTTATTTATAGCAATCCCTGATGTACTCCTCGATTCTTGTCAACATGATCAAGTTAGTGTGATTTTTTCTGGTTTCTCTTCCAGCAATTATTTTGTAAAAACTTGCTTATGAGCGCACTCACTCACCCTCACCGTTTAAGCGTGAGGTGAGAACGAGTGATTTATTTAGCCTCGAAAACTATGAGTTTGAGGGACGTGAAGTCGGTGATGGGCGTGATCAGTTCAGTGATGGGCGAGAGTTCGCGGTGAGTTCATAAGTTTGGTGAGTTCATGAGTTTGGTGAGTTCATAAGTTTAGTGAGTTTATAAGGTTGGTGAGTTCATAATTTTGGTGAGTTCATGAGTTCAGAGAGTTCATGAGTTTGTTAGTGAGGATCCAAAGGCGAGTGCGGTCGTGAGGGTGAGGGTAACTGCGTTTTTTTAATTTTTTTCTAGCCGTGAGTTTGAGGACGAGAGAATTACTATTTGTTTTATTTTGAACTGATTGCGAGTGAGGGAGTTCAACGAAAATGCAGACCCATGTATGAAGCAAGATGATTTGTAGTAACAAGTGACACTCACTGCTCATGTCCAGTAGTCGCAGGTTGCGGATGACAGGCGAGATGGTGCGTTCCGAGAGGGTCTTGAGCAAATTGGCGCTCAGGTCGAGCAGCGTGAGTGCCGGCATCTCGCTGAACATGTCCTCTGGCAGGTACCGGAGATTGTTGTGCCTGTAAGGGGCATACATCATGTTATTGTGCAAGGTCTCATGCTTTTTGGTTACAGGGGACGTCCTATGCCATACGATCATAATAATTTACTCTTGGACGGTAAATTTGAAAGAGCGGGTAAAAAGCATGAATACCACAGCGCGCTTACAAGTGACGCCGTTAAAGGCCGACGACCAGACTCGCGGTTCTGCAAGGCAGAAGATCCTCCTCACCATGGGGGAGGAGGAAACAGGCAACGGTGGACCGGGTAGAAGGGGGGAGAGGAGGAAGTGAGGGTAAAGACGAAAGCGCGAACTGGTCGTCGGTCTTTAAGGCTGTTGTTGGCGCCTACACTATTATGCGGTCTTTAAGCTGCAGCGTTGTATAGGCCTCACCCCTCTATAAACGGCTCTTTTCATGAAAAAGCTGGCACATAAATCGCATCTATGAATAAGTCGCACATAGTTGCGGAGTACTGATGCGAACGACATGGCACGCAGAGTCGCTGCAGTCACGACCCTAGCACCATCAGCGAAGACACGTGCGAGCACTGGCGTCGCCGCGGTCGTCGTTTTATGATTTATTCGGAGCTCATGTATCTTGTGAAAAGTCTGTTTTTGGCAGTGTGTACTGGGATTATGGAGCATCTGTTCTTTACTCTAGCCATCAAGGTTTATGTTCTTGAGTGATAATAAAAAGTCAGGGTATATGACACTACCGATTGACCTCACAGTGTCGTCACGGTATGAAGCGTGAGAGGGCGAGACCGATACATCTCCCTGGGCCGCTACGCTTCGGACACGTGTCACGTGTCACGGGCCATTTATAACTACAAATACAGCCATAAGGCTCAAAAAGCGAACGTGCGATTGTAATTTACTAATATTGTGGATCATATTCAGCCTATTTCTGAACACGACGGGTACATTTTAAATTTCGTTGAAGTGTCTCCTTAAGAGGCGACACTACCAAGAAAAAAAATAATTCTGCAAAAAATATTATTTTTAAAAATGCCATGATTACATCCACAAACACCTAGAGAGTATTCCCAGTAAGTTTCATTTGTTTACACTATATAGTTAGTATTTTTTAAAGTATTTTGGTCCACCGATGCTAAATAAAGGTAGAGGTTCACACCTTTGAAACACGTTTTTCTCCGTTTCACTTTTTGGCGTACATTTCAATTTAGGAAAACTATCGTTTAGTGATGGGGCAAAAGCAAGGGTTCACTCATTGTATTTTCTAACTGGAATTTAATGAGCAATGCAACTATGGCATTGCTTTCTTACTTTGTGGATGTCTTTTATAAAAGTTGTTAAGATTTGGTGGACGGCAAAAAAGGTAAAATATATTTTTGATTTTTCAGCGCGATGTTAGCATGAAATAAATTACTTTTTGGAAATTCTTGTTTTCACAGTTGCACTCTCCAGACATTCTGCTGCATATCTAGCAAACAAATGTGGGGTACTACATTAGATATTTAACGATGGCTTTCCTAAACAATGTCAGTGTGCTCCTGATGAAAACAATTTTATTTGTTTTCACAATCTATGTACACAGATGAAACTTTGCATTGCATTCTATCTCACAACTGCCAGTATCAACTGTAAACGTCATTCATATTAAGCTAAACGCTGAACAGTTGACCCTCTTGGGCACTGTCCTCTTTTAAGGTCAATAACTATAAAATAAGCATACATAAATAGGTTGCATAAAACGCGCCAACGGATATTATTAAAAAAAATGCCACTCATACACCGAAAAATAGTACTTTCGCTGCTGACAATACGCGGTACGGTAAAAACCAGCTAAGACTGCGACACTTACCATTGTCTCTTATAATGAGGAAGGAGGTAGGGAATCTCGTGTGAATGAGAAAAATGTTTTTCTTACGTTTCGCAAAACCAAAAACAAAAAAAAACATAAAAGAAACGAGCAAATTATTAATTATATGTATGAACAGCGTGACTTTGGTCTGCCAGGGTTGGGCAACACTGTGGCACGGGGTAAACTAGAAACGTAACCAGTGCACTACGACTACTAGCCCGGGGTCTTTAACGTGCACCACGCAGTGGTGACTGCATGAATGCACGCGAGTTCGGTGCTCATTGAAACGGGCGGGGGCGTGGCAGCTTGTTCTGGCTGGGATATAGAAAAACGCTTTATGATTTTCTTCTTTTTTTTTTCTTTTGCGAACGACGTTTTTGGGGGGAGTTTGTCAGCCAATAGATCTAAGAACTTTGGTTTCGTGGACTCGCATTCCGTCGATTTCCCATTTCATCCGCAACCGCGTACGTCACTGCGAGAATTCCAGGAATTCGCAAGTAGAGTGCCTGCGTAATCAGCAGGCCTACGCTGCCGCCGTTCGCTACTTCTCCAAATACCTTCTTTGGACCGGCATTTATCGCTCGCGCTCTGATATCTGCTAAGGGAATTTCGCACTTTGAGACGCGAAGCTTAAAACGACAAGAAAAGAAGAAGGAGAGAAGATAGCAAAACCGCACGCGATCAACGCTGTACTTTCGTCAGTGATATGACTCACAGATACTTCGGCACTTTTTTTCGTTACTGTCTTCTGCGCAATTTGAACTTTCTGCCGCTTGAAATACACGTCATTGCTATCATGGCGCCTTGTGAGTTGTCTCATCTTGTGAAAACGCGTGCGACGTGCACGCAAACCTAGGTTCTAAAACTTGCATTAATAGTGAGTTTTAGTGTTGCCGAATGTGCGTTTGCGTTATCTTTGCGTGTTCCACAGTGCCCGTGCGCGGAGCCAAAACTGAGTCCTTGGATTGACGCATGACGACGACACGCATGCGCACCGTGGAGCACTCAACGCTAACGCATACGCACAGCGCTTGTGTTTGATCCTATACGCAATACTAAAACTCTCTTATGAAATAAATAGATAATTACTTATACGCGCGAAGTGATGTTTTACTCAGTCGGTCTAAATATGAAGAGTGCTTAGACGGTGTGAGGTTGGTCTGCCAGAGTTTAGCGAAACTGGTTTGCAAGGTAGATGTTAAATTTAGCCAGTGCAGCACTGCTAGCCTGGGGTTTTCATATCGTGAATCGTGATACAGGAACCCAATCAGGTAGGAGGATTGGTTGCCGAGTGTACGAGGTGGTGCAATGCAGCTCGGAGAACGTGGAGCAAACGTTCGCTCTGCAGAACTTGCAGGGATTATGAATTCTATCCCCAATCCTGCTCGTTTCGATCTGGACGAACATCGTACCGGCGTGCGGTTGTGTATCATTACTGCGTGTGGTACGTTAAAGAGCCCAGGCTAGCAGTAGTGTACTGTACTCACGAAATGTTTGATACAGCTTAAACCAGTGTCGCCATACCTCAAAAGCCAACTGGGCTTACGCTGTCTAAACACAGACGTCTAATTGGCTTCTTCTTTTTTTTTTTTTTAATGCGAAAGCATTAACTGTTTCATAGAGCGAGCCGACGCCATCAGCTTTGAAACCGCGCCAAACGGCACCTTAAATCCTTTCTCCAAGTGAAGCCAGCTCCCAGCTATGAAACCACTCGAAAAGCCTAGCAAAACGGCACCTATACTCTGTTTCATACTTAGCGTGCAACGCTGTCAAAGCTACTGGCGCGAGCGTGGGGCTTGATCTCGTTACTCATGGTGAATTCCGCTCGCAGATCTCGAGCGCTCCAAAAGCGCTCCATTTGGAGCGCGCATATTCCGCTCGCAGATCTGGCTCGAGCTGGTCATCTTCCCCTCGTAGATCTCTGGCAACGCCCACTCCACGGAGCGCCTCAAACTCCGCCAAACTTGCTCTGCGCGATTTCGCAGATCTCTCCGGATGTTGACAGAGCGGCCCTCGTGATTTCCTTCTAAATCGGCAGTGCGGATGCGCGGCGAGGTCGCGAGGTTGGCGAGGTCGGCAACACTGTGGTCGGCGGGCCGGACGGGTCGTCGAGTTGGATCTGTTCGGGTGCATCGGTTGTTTACGTGGGATTGTGACGGCTCGAACGCTTCTACCTCCCGTAGATCAGGGATACATAGCCGGGACTGTGGAGCGTGGTAAATCGTAAGCGCTGACAGCTGTGATCGTGAGAGGAAGAACGACAGGAAAGCCTGAGGCAGACGCAAGGTTAGGCCTGTTCATTCCGCAGCCAATGATTGTTTACCTTTTTGCACGGCATTCCGCCGGCGTTTTCCCGTGCAATAAAGCAAGAAGAGATTAGGCAACGACCGTGCAAGTGGTGGTTTGTTACCTCTGTGTTTATTAAAGTCGTATCAGAAATCTGAACTCCACCGCGCTGGCAATCGCTGTCCGTGCCCCGCCGCTTCGACGCGGCCGAAAGGTATGTGACGGTGCCGAACGCGGAGTGCGCGGACGTCTTCGTTATTTGTGACATGAGCGCCGTGGTACGTATAATTTCGCACGGCCTGTGTCGCGTGTTAT
Source organism: Ixodes persulcatus (assembly GCA_013358835.2). Classification (NCBI taxonomy): domain Eukaryota; kingdom Metazoa; phylum Arthropoda; class Arachnida; order Ixodida; family Ixodidae; genus Ixodes; species Ixodes persulcatus. The sequence goes on along the minus strand of JABSTQ010008183.1, from coordinate 25,698 downwards.
TTCTGCGTCGGAAAGGTCAGCCGTCTCGGGCGTTGGTGGGCTTGTCAAGTTCGAGCAGCGGCCATTTTGAATGGCGGAGGGGGAAGCGATGGGGAGGAGTGTGGTGGAGGTCGCTCCAAAAAGGCGAGTTTATCTTCCCCTCGTCGATTCGGAGCGGGTCCCACGGAGCGGAATTTTGCCTCCCTCGCGGATTTTGGAAAGCGCTCCGTATCTACGACTGGAATTCACCATCATTTGCACGCGTTCTCGCGCAAACAAAACCATAGATGAAGCAGGGTTGGTCAGAAATACATTTCGTATCTGTATTTCTGTATTGCGATACATTTTTTTCACCAGTATCTGTATTTCTGTATCGAAATACATTTTGAATGTTTCTTTGTATCGCGATACATTCAGTGTGAAATGTATTTCGTTACATTTCCTAAAAAATACTCCCTCCCCCCCAAAAACAAAAATCCAAACGCTTTTTTTTTTCTTTTGATGGCAATAGGGTCAAGGATCATGTTGAGCAAGGTTCCTTCCAATTCTCCTAACTATTTTTCTATGCGTCCTCTTCTTTCTTCTGAGAAGTGTTGCGTAGTCGGGGACTCGAGCCAGGTGGCGTGCCAGGAGTGGAGTCGGAGCATCTTCTGCCGCAGGTTCTTAGGTAGGGATTTCTTGAGTCATTGTTTGCGGGCGTTTAATGCCCGCTGCTAACCGTCTCCCTTGCCTTAGCGTACACAGTACACCCAGCCGGCAAAGCTGAGTCACAGTCCGCTACAGCACGAGTCCGGTGGTGGTTGACTTGAAATAGTATAGGATGACTCACGCACTGAAGTTCAACACATATTCGAATGTGTCTGCGGTTGCCCCCGCAATATTGCACTGCTCAAGGGTACGTCATCAGCCGACGTGAACGTGACCCGCTGCTCTGGTGATCCGAAACACAGGAAGAAGGCCAGGCGTGGCCTCGCTGTTCCGGCTCAGACTTCGTACACCTGCGACTCGTCTCGAGCGCGCTGTTTCTCGGAGAGCTCGCACCTGTGCCGGCAATATCAGGTCGCAATCCACGAGACCTCTGTTTGGATGATGCTAGGCGAAACTTGAGGACTGCAATCTATGCGTCGGTGGCGAAGGGTCCACAGGAAGGACCTTCACAACAGGGATGCCACCGTATCGGTTTTCCAACCATAACAGAAGATAAGACATGTGTTCCAGAATGCTTCAGGTGGTCCACTGTTCTCGACAATTCCAAATGACCCTGCCTGCAGCCCTGCACGATCTCCAACGAGGTAACCTACAACAAAAGTACGTATTGTCCTTTTATACAGCAGCGTGGTAAAGTTTATGCTCAAGGCCACACCTACAGATCAAGAATAGCAGTTCATTCTACCGTGACGTCACGTGATCAATGTTGAAAGGGGCGTCCTTATTGGACAGGGGCGTTGTGACGTTTTGATGGGATTTAGGATGACAAAAAAATTATTTAGGTCGAAATCTTTTCGCATCCCTCGGCAGACTGACAGGATATGTCAGGGAAGGGATCGCGGTCAGTCCTTGATGGAACGTTTATTTTGAGCCTATTGAAGACATTCGTCCTCCGAAACCACTACTTACAAGGCAAAGTGCCAAGCCTACGGGAAAATAATTTCGGGATCAAAAACTTCCACTTCCAACTTCAAGCGTCATCTTATTTGGCGTCTCAAACAAATTCGAAAAATGTATTGCAGTATCAGTATTTCTGTATTTGTATTTCTGCCCTCCCTAAAATGTATTCCTGTATTTCTATTTCCAAATACTTTTTGCTTCTATTTAAAATGTATTTCCGATACGTATAGCGATACACTTTTACAGATATATTTCAGTATCAGTATTTTAGCTGCTATTTTAATGTATCCCAGTATTTGTATTTCCAAATACATTTTCGAGTATTTCTGCCCAACCCTGAGATGAAGCCACGCGCTCGCGCCAATAGCTTTGACAGCGTTGCACGCTAAGTATGAAACAGAGTATAGTTTTCCCGATCCCAAAGGAGCGGAGTAAAGCTGGTTGATTTCAACTTCGGTCCCATTGGCTGGCGCGCGTCGACGAGGCTCCCATTGGCCGCTGCGCGTCAGTTTCAACGACCGCCACCCCATGGCGTTGCGTGTCCGTCAGCGCGCCGATAACACAAAATGTCTAAGGCCAGAGCGGCGAGGGGAGGTCGCGCTTTGCCGTCGACGCAAATACGCTGCAGACGAAATAAGGGAGCGGAAAAATGACGTGCATACTTTCCCATTCACAACTCATAAGAAATGCTTCGGTGTACCTCGAGCCTTTTTTTTTTTTGCTTTTTTTTTTGCTTGTCGGTAGGATGTTTATTTGGATTGAAATGGGCATGGGCGAGGATTGAACCTAGGATCCCTGAGTTCTGCGTTGACGTTCCCAAAGAGAGGAGGAGTGCGCGTGTACAACTTTAATCGGCGTTCAAGGTGCGCGAGCGAAGAGCGCTCCTGTGCCTTTGACTTCATTTCCACAGACTCCAAACCTACTTTCACGGCTTTGTATTGTGACCACCAGGCGCTGCGAATATCTGATTCACTCGAGAAGGCTGGAGAGCGAACCTGCCGCCATGACTTTCTGTTCTAGCCGCTAGGGGCTGTCGATTTCGCAGGCGTCTTCTATGCTTATAGCCTGATGCATTGCCCAGGGAACGCTGTGAAAAGGGACTCGTTAGGACCTGTTTTGGGTCGTACAAACTTGAGCGTCTCAAACTGCCACACATGTTGAGCTTGCCTGCTCTGCTGCGGAACTCGGATCCTGAGGAAACTACAAAGAAACGACAAAAATTCGAACGCCTCCGAAGCACAGGTCAAAACTAAGACGCTAAGAGCGTAAAGGCTCTGTTATACTCCGACGTAACGCGCGCGCAAGCGAACGCTGGCCGAAGTCGGCTACGTCACGTCAGTCACGCCTCGCGCGTCCAAAATTCGCCCTCTTTATACTCCGGCGTCCCTGGCGGCTCCCGCGGCGCGCGTCGGTGGGCCGCCAGCGCGGCGCATGCGCAGAATCTGACTACGAGGGCACGTTTCCTGCGAGAGTGCGCCACTTCCGGTTCCTTTTCGTTTTGTATAGCAGACGAAAATTCTCGCGCTTCTTGAGCGCAAAGTTCGAGCGATGGCGTGGACGTACAGAGCGCGACACTGTTAGCGCGAACAAGCGATCGCCGGTTTTTCCAATTTTTCTCTTTAAAACCAAGGGATGTCATTCAAGGTATTATTGCTACGGAAAGAACTCATTTAGTTCTATAATGTAAGCGATAAAATTTCGTGCTCGCTAATACTGTTTAGAAGTAATATGCGAAAATGCGCCGATGACGTGTTCGCGCTAACAGTGTCGCGATGTGTACCTTGCACGACGAAAACTCGCGCTTGCACTGCTGGTGCACCGCCTGCGCCGCAAGCGTAGGCGGTCAATGTACATACGGTACATCTTTGACAAGCGCACGGTCTACGGTACTCAAGCTTCCTCGAGTCGTAGACACACGGGTGAGGACGAATTCCCTCGATCAGCTTCTCGACGACCGAGTCCGATTCTTCGAACATGACGCTGCACGGAGTGGTGCTCTCGTCGTCTGCTATTGCTCGTATTCGCCGCGCTTTTCGCGCGAGGGCTGGCGGGAGCCAACGCGGCATCCTGGTCCGGCGTCGCTGGCGCGGCCGGCGCGGAATACGGCATGCTCCATTTTGGCGTCGAGGCGGTCAGGCTGCGTCGAACGCCGCCGGTCGCGTCGGTTACGCCACGACGCCGGAGTATAGAGCGTCGGGTTTTCGCCGACGTGACGTCGCTGTGACGCGCTCGCACGCGCGCACGCGTTACGTCGGAGTATAACAGAGCCTTAAGACAAGAGACGCGGTTTTACACATCCCAAAGTAAAAAAAGTAAAAAAAAAGCGTCAGACGCCAGACGTTTCGACATCACAACTAGGGATGCCGCGAACCACCCTTGGTTCGAATTCGAAAGGTTTCGATATTTTCGAACCGAACTGATGTTCGAAATCGAAAGGTTTCGATATTTTCGACCGTACGGAGGTTCGAATTCGAAAAATTCGCAACTTTCAAAAATCGTGGAGTTTCGAATTCGAAAAGTTTGAAGCTTTCACGGTTTCTAAAAGTTCAGGTTTGATTATTTCGAATATTTTTTACTTGAGGTTCGAGAAATTCGAAGATTTCGAACTTTCCTAACTTGAAATTCGAGAGATTCGAATGTTTCGAAGTTTTTTTGATCTGAAATTCGAAAAATTCGAACGTTTCGTATTCTTATAAACATAAAGTTCGATAAATTCGAAGATTTCGAATTTCTTCCTACACAAAGTTCGAAAAGTTCGAAAGTTTCTATTCTCTTTCAGGGCTAAATTCGAAAAAACAAACAAAAAAACTTTGAAGGTTTCCAATTTCTTTAGAGTCCAAGTGCGCAAAGTTCGAGGTCCGGTTTTAATGTTCCGCCACAGTTTCAGTTTCAAATAACGTTTTCACGCCTCACTGGTTTTCACGAAATCAGGTTTAGAAAAGTTCGGGTGTGATATTTAGACTGCGCGAAGTTGGTCAGGCAATTAAATGAGACAACGCGTTTCCCGGATGTGCTGGAATATTTGCCAGTGCTGAGTGACGTGTGACCATAGATCAGTAATTGTGACCGCCAGCCCGGGGTGGTCATTAACGTGCATCACGAAGTAGTGATCACACGAACGCACTGTTTAACGATACTCATCCAGTTTGAAACGGCCAGGGGCAGGCAGGTGGTTGAGGCTCAGAAAAACCTCGAAGCGATCTGCAAAACTGCCTTCCTACCCCCTTGCACGCTGGTAGTAATCCGATCGAACGCCGGCCAAATGACGCTGGCATATAGTAAGTTTAGTTTGTACATGATGCAAAACCCTGAGACTGGGAATGAAATTTGAAAAAAAAAAGTGTAAGAAGACAGAAAAAAGGGGTTAAGACAACGTCTCAAACTGAGCTCAGGATAACGTCTCAAACTCAACTCAGCTGAAAAGTCAGCTCAGGACAACGTCTCAAGCTCAACTCAGCTGGAAAGTCAGCTCAGGACAACGTCTCAAACTCAACTCAGCTGAAAAGTCAGCTCAGGACAACGTCTCAAACTCAACTCAGCTGAGTTTGAGACGTTATCCTGTCCCCTTTTTTCTTTCTTCTTACACTATTTCTTGCGAATTTCATTCCCAGTCTCGGGATTTTGCATCATGATCAACATACATCAGCTTGCCTGCACCTTGACAATTTTTTTGTTTGTAATTGCTTTGGAGGTTTATTTTCGGGGACGGAACAAACGCCGAGCAAAAAGCACAGAAGCTGACACAACTTGAGGTCGGGGAGCGTTCTACCATACCAGTGGCGTCGGAAGAGGAAAAACGGGGGGCTCCAGTCTCTCCCCCCCCCCCCCCCCAGATATTTCGGACTGTTAAAGTAAACAATGCGGGGAAAGAGGGCATGGTCGAGCTTATTTTAGTCTGAAATTATTTAGGCATATGTATAGCTACTGTCGCTCTTCTGCAAAAAGATCGCGTAAATGGTCATTGTTAGAAACTTGTTGTCAGAAGGCACTACTCGTCAAGTGCTCGGTGGCTCGGAAGTTCAAAGCTATGTCTTTTCGACCTAAATAACTGTGCCATTGGTAAAAAATAATAAATAAATAAACATAACAATAAATGCAAAAATAAAAAGCTGGAGAAAAAAAAAAAAAAAACTATCAAGAACCCGCCGGAAGTGTTGTATTCTTGCATATTCACAGGCCCAAAACTATGAAACAAGTTTCTCCTACCAAAATGTGTACAGGCAAAGAGAAACGCGTCACAGGAACGTAAAATGAGAAAAAAAGAAATTAAAAATGATTTTTTTATATGACGTGCTGAACTTGAACAATTTTAGAAATCTTCTCCCATGAGTTAATTTATTCCCCAACGTGAAAAAAACAATAAATACATTATTTTGTATTCTGCAGATGGTAATGATATGTACTGTTTGTGGTATTAATTGAAATGCTATACCTCAAACAATGTAGACGAAAAAAATTACCAAGTTTAGGGCGTAATTGCCCGTAGATACATGTTTGGACATTTCTTCGAAACTCGTCTTAAACAAAACTAATCATATCTTAAGACGACACTTACCTAGGCTATACCTAGATCATTCTTAAAACGTTTAACATCTCTACCATAAATAGCTTCGGCTATAGCGCGCTTCAAATATGGCACAAACGACAATTGTCAAAAACCCGTCGTCCTTCCTCGCTCCTTCGGGAATCTATTTCTTTAAAACCAAACATGCCAGATGATTGAAATAAACGGCATTATCTTTCGCAAGGAATGCGGCACCGCATGTAAAATTGCAAAAAAAAAAAAATTAAGAATGTATTTTACTGCTTGAATCCAAATGAAACCGCCTGCCGGTCTTTCGAAGTTCGACGAATTTCGAACTTTTACCCTAGAGGTTCGCATTTCGTCGAACTTTTGACTTTTCAGGAACCGAAAGTTCGACAATTTTCGAATTCTTTAGATTAATAAGGTAGAAAGTTCGAAACTTATCGAATTTCTTAGCGTAGGAAGGTCGAAAGTTCGAACAGCTTCGAACTTTTTTGTGCAAGAAGTTCAAAAGTTCGAGAATCATCGAATTTTTTAGTCTATCAAGTTCGAAAGTTCGACAAGCATCGAAGTTTGCAGCGTAATAAGTTCGAAATTTCGAAAAGCGTCGAACTTCTTAGTTTAATAAGGTCGAAAATTCGACTTCCGTCGAATTTCTCGATATGAAAAGTTCGAAAATTCGAAATCTTTTGAACCTTTCGAACCGCTTGATTCGATCATCGAACCTTGGGTTCGAAAAAGTTCGCGGCATCCCTAATCACAACCCAGAGGTGAGAGACGCGTACCCTAGCGGTGGCGGCATGCATTTGGCACTTTCGATTGTCTTGCGTCGTTGCATCTAGCGGATTTCGGACGTCGAAAGGTGTTGTTTCGTTTCTCAGCACTACACAAAAAGATAAAAGCTCAGCCATAGCAAGTGCGAGGCCCAGTCAGGTGAACTTGTACTACTTAAAATGAGGGCGCCACAGTTTGTGAACAGTACAGTATCTTTCAGGTGACGTCAAGCCCTTACTACCCAAGATCAAATGGGATGGCAGAGAGGGGAGTACAGAAAGCAAAGAAGTTGATGAACAAGCATCGTTTTGGGACTCAGGAGTACTATGACGCACTGCTGGAATGGCGCAACACGCCGAGGGACGGAGTTCTAAAATCTCCGGCACCGCGTCTCATGAACCGCCACACGCGAGCGCAAGTTCCCGCACATCCAAGCTTCTTGCAGAAGAACTCACCGGATCAAAGAACAGTAATAGAAAAACTACTCGACCACGAAAAGAAACAAGCAAAGTACTAAAACAAAGGAACCTCACCACTGCCTGATCTCAAGCCAGGAGCACCTGTGTACGTCAGAAATCAGGCAAGCCACCAGTGGGCACCAGCCATCGTCCTCACAAGAAAACAACCTCGCTCGTACATTGTTCAGGACGAGGAGGAACTATCAGTACATCAGAGGAATAGGGTTGTGCTACGACAGAGTACCAGAAGAGCAAAACCTCCTGCGCGGTACACCGACCCGAACTTCACGACTTCAAAGAAAGAAGAGAAAAAGGGACATGTAATATTCTGCTTTTTTCATCTTTTTCTGCTTGGTGGCGTCCTTAGGGGGCACCACCAAGCAGAAAGAGACGACGAGAAACGATCACGAGACGCGTGACATGGGTGTGACCCGAGTAGGCGTCGACATCGCGCGTACCATGGAGCGTCAATAAATCACGAATATTACAGTGCACAACACTTAGGAACTGCCACTAGGAAGGCCTTGCTCGGTGAAAGTCTGATTGTACGTACAAAAATTATCCCGGCGTGCTAGACGAGTTTTGAAGGAAGTCCTTGACACGGATCCGGAGGAATACCGGAACCTGCGTCGCGTCAGCCGGGCGCGTGGAACAAAGAATCGCGCAAAAAAATTAACGAGCGAAATCACAAAACACCACGATGCGCCATTTTTGTATTAATTGTTCAAAAATAAAAAAAAAAAAATAAAAAAAAATATTGTACTGTTGCCAGAGTAAACGCTTTTCATTCATTCATTCATTCATTGATACTGTCAGCCCTTGCACAGGGCTATTACTGGGGTGGAAAAAAAAAGACAACAACAAACAAACATGTACGCTTACATGCAAGCATACACAAAGAGTACAAGTATATTGTGATGCTTCGTAATTTTGGTAGTTTACGAAACGGATGACTTCGTAGTTTTGAAACATTTCTTTACACAAGCTATAGGGGTTTTAATTTGTAGCACATACAACAGTATCAGTGATACGCTCCAGAAATTCTTTTAGCAACATAGATGACACAGCGGAATCAGGTAACATATTTCAATCTTTAAAGGGGCGATGCAACAATTTTTATACTTTGCGCAAATATCGCTTAGAATGGATCCCTGACGTTAATGACCTATGAAACACGCGTTCGTTTTTCACTCCAACCAATAGACCTTTCCAATGTTTACAAAATCACAGTCCAGCGTGCGATCTTCACAGTCCAGCACGTGCGTGTTCATCGCTTCGGAAAGCGAGCAAAGCACGCGCCATACGCACGAACGCTCAAAATGGCACCGGCCACAAGCTCGTTTTTGGAAAGGTCTATAGGAGTCCCAGAAAAAAACTAAAGAAAAACGAGCAGCGTTCACCCCCTCAACTCGCAGCCAGAACAAGCGCCCACATGATCTGGAGCCGATTATATGCGCCAATGTTGATCATAGCCACGCGCTGGGGTTGGCAAAGCACAGGACACGCGCTGAGTTCCAGACATTGCTATGGCTCGGCTATTGTCGTCGTTGCAGCGATTGGACACGGGCCACTATAGACCTTTCCAAAAACGAGCTTGTGGCCGGTGCCATTTTGAGCGTTCGTGCGTATGGCGCGTGCTTTGCTCGCTTTCCGAAGCGATGAACACGCACGTGCTGGACTGTGAAGATCGCACGCTGGACTGTGATTTTGTAAACATTGGAAAGGTCTATACCCGAAAGCTTCTCGAGCTAGTAATTATCACGAGCCCAAATCGAGAGCCCACGCAATGCTCGGGTTCAATCTATGAACCGCATTCAAATATCGTCATTGGGGTGTACTGCGACCCCACGTTACGTCATCAAAATTTGCAAAGGAGAGATTGAATGAAAATGATCGCTTTTGTACTTGAAATTACACCGCAACAAAGGAGTTTCTTGGCCAGTGGCGTTGCGTGCGAGTATCCTTGAGTCCCACTATAGGAGGTATTCACTGGCCGCCATATTTGAGGTCACTGTTTAGAGCGCATGCTCAGAACGAGCTCGCATTAATAGGCTGCCAAGACCGGCAATCTTGGTGGTGCGGAATGCACGTGGCGAAAGAACTGTGGAAGCTCGCGTTCAGCACGCGCTCCGCAGCCGAGCACACGGCTATGGCCGCCAGTGAATACTCCCTATACTTCGTCTCACCTTAGCATGGACTATTGTTAGTCGCGCATGCTAAAAGCGCGAGCTATTCGCTTTGGATGAATCCTCGGCGGCTGCACGAGCGCTCGTGCAGCGAGTGCTCCAGTCAAGGTAGACAAGGCAACCCGCTCGCGCTTGCACAGCCTTCGCAGTTAGTCCATGCTAAGGTGAGACGAAGTATAGTGCCAGTATAAGCTCGTGTAAAGTGAAAAACATTCCAGTTGAATATCGTTGCACCGCTCCTTTAAGGCCACGGTCCCACTAAATGTGGCAGTTTAGGTACTTATTGGCAGGTCATTACTCCTCTTCTTTTGAATACTGTTTTGTGGGATTGATGTCGTTCGAAAGGCAAAGCAATCCTCTTTCATTTGATATTATGTATGTATTGGTTTATACTGCTCATCCGCATTTGTTGCGTTGCGAACATGATGGCACGGACCCTCACTTGCTCCGCTGGTTCATGTTTCATGAAGAATCTATTAAAGATAACACGGTTTCAATAGAGCAGTTTTGTTAAGATGATGTTGGAGCAGAATGGAACGATATACTTTTTTTGGTATTTGCACTACTTTGTTTTGTTCATCTCTCCAAATATTGCCCTGAAATTGTAATTTTTCAGCACAAATATGTTTTTAATAACATGCGCTAGGGCAATGAAATTAGCTACAGACGTAGTGCTTATAATTGGTAATATGCAAAAAAAAAAAATGTTGTGTAAATTTTTTTTTTGTTTAGATATTCTATATCAAACGTAGTACTTTTTTGTGCTTCGAGTCAAGGTGCTTCAAATGCCGCTGAGGGAATAAACTATGATAAAATATTTTATGACATTTGGAACTACAATGGTTGCCCAAGAAGTGGACGATGGCTTTTTTTCATATTCAAAGTCATAACGCTCCAGGAGACCTTCAAACTTACCTGTGTTTGACGCATTTCTTTTATGGACATCAAACAGATTTATTGGCATCTAATAACATTTATTGTATAAAGTAGATACACATTGCGATGTATTAAATTTTCACAATGATTTTGCTTTGGTTTCTTGATAGTTGTAGAGCTTAGTTAATTTTAAACACAATTAAAAACTGTTTGGGTGTTTTGTTGCGCTACCTGCCGGATGGCAGACAAAACTGCTGATTTTTAATGTTCAAGAAATTTTCTAGGCAGCGTTGGCGTCTATATCATCATCAATGTCCGCGTATTTTTACCTTCACATTTAGAAAATATGTTGGAAGATTTACTATCGACAAATGAACGATTTAAGTACTGGGTCAGGTTAATAAATCTAAGATGAATAATTACACAAGCGTTGTGATATAATGTGTTCATTATTCGATATGATTGAAATCGATGAACAATAAAGACGAAAAGGAAAAGAATACACCCGAGTTCACTTCGTGCCTAGAGTCACTCCGTTCCCCAACATTGTTGTGGGCGCCGCCATTTTGGGTATTGTGCAGGGCAAACGCAACTGCCGATCGTCATGATTCAAAAGTGCGACTTCCTCAGCATTAGATACGGTGTCAGGAAGCTGATGCAATATTACTTTTCTCTGTCGCGGACTGTTTAAACATTTGTGGAGGACGGAAAAGCGTTTTCTGTGATTTTAGATAAAGCTTCAGATAATTGGCAACCATGATTTTAAGCCACAATATGCCCAAGTGTCGTTACTCTGAAGCGTAGCTTATTTAATGACACCATTCATACCCTTGTTCAAGGAGCTTGTAATACCTGAAGGGGCCATGACGTAAGCCCCATGGGTTCCACAAGCCACTACCTTTTGACGCCTGCCTCTTCCTCATTGTTCCCGCTAATGCCACTAAATTAGCTACGCTTCAGAGTAGCGACACTTGACCATATTGTGGCTTAAAATCATGGTTGCCAGTTATCTGAAGCTTTATCAGAAATCACAGAAAACGCTTTTTCGTCCTCCACAAATGTTTAAACAGTTCGCGACAAAGCAAAGCAATATTACATGAGCCTCCTAACACCGAATCTAATGCTGAGGAAGTCGCACTTTTGAATCATGACGATCGGCAGTTGCGTCTGCTCTGCACAAGCACCAAAATGGCGGCGCCCACAACAATGTAGGGGAACGGAGTGCCGATACTCTAAGCGCAGCTCATTTAGCGGCTCTAGTTCCCGCGAGCCTCCTTTCCACTGACTGAAACTGAAACTAAATATGAATAATACACCATTATTATAGCTTATTTACGCTTAGTTATAACCAACTGCACATGATGAGAGGAGGAAGCGGCCGGGTAGGAGAAACGCGGGTTTTATGTGTGACCGTTCTAACCGTCTCAGAAGAGAAAATGCCAGCTTGCGCTGGTTTCAAAAAGACGATCCAAAGAAAAGAGGTGGCACGCTGTGTTCTTTGTGATTCTGCGTCTAATTCATATACTGGTACATTTGAAAATCGACGATGGACGTCGATCGTCTTGAGGTAATGTAACGTACGTATTAACATTATATAAATAATAAACATAATGAAGGACTGAACGAATCAATTTTTTAATTCATGTATTGTAATATGGCGGTAGCCTATTGTACTTATTGTTGATGAAGAGCAATATGAGGTCACGAGGTAATGATTAAATTATGAGGCTCTATGAGGACGACGACATTAGTGAGTATCGAACCATATTGAACAGTGCCAGACTTGTTTCAAGTATCGTGGTATCGTGTACCCAAAGACTTTTCTTCACCTGCGACAGAATATGGTAGAATCAATGAGGATGCTTCTTTACAACTGTACGTGGAACATGAAAACTGCACTGCGCGAAAGTGCAGCTTATTCATTAATATGAAGGACAGTATTCTAGCAGCATCCCCTGATGGACTGCTTGGAACAAATGGCCTCGTTGAGGTAAAGTGTCCCCGTTCCAAAAGATTTTTATAGCCTACCGAAACCGCAAAAGAGTATGAGGCGAAAAATAAAAAAAGGAGCCGTTTGTGAAAGGTACAAATCACCATAGCTTCTGCCACAAAATACAAGGGCAGTTGCACAATACACAAAGATTTTTGTGATGTCGTTATATTTATACTCAAGGGTATTGATATCCAACGTATTCAGAGGGATGACATCATCTGGCCAAACAACATAGAGCCTTTTCTACTCAAGTTTTACATCAAAGGCCGGACTTCCGCTGAAATTTCTCACGTAGACGAGTTGTCCGATCGAATAAACTGCCATAACTCCCAATTTGAGAATCTCTCGATCTTCGTTCGTAAGCCATAGTGTCATGAGGTCGAGGGGTGTGGCTCTTCGTCCGCCGAACATTGCTTCGGCGGGTGTTTTTCTCGTGGAAGATGAGACCGTCGCGTGCTGCCGGAACAAGAACCTGGCGAATCTTCACTGAACTGCTTCATCCGTAAGCTTCAAGAGGGCTTTCTTCGTTTCACACACCATCTGTTCTGCTTGCCCGCTAGTTGCAGGATGGTATGGTGCACTAATGTGGTGCCTGATGCCGTTTTTATTTTTCTCAAAACTTGTTTATTTTATTTGAAAGAAGGTTCGACGCGTTATCAGAGAAAAGTCTTTTCGGTAGGCCAAAAGTAGCAAAAAGAGAGCGTAGAACGTCAATGACTCGTTTGGACGTCGTGGCATGCACCGTGTAAACTTCCAATCCCTTACAGCACGCATCGACCATGATTCCGCAGATGCGAATACATTTCGCCACCCACCGACTGAATAGTGGATCGTTTTCAGCTACTGTTCGTGATGGCGCTGGACTCGAGGAAGACTTCGAGTCTTTCCACAAAGTTAGCCCAGGTGCCAACACTGTCGAAAGCGGTCAGTGCTCGAAACGTCAACAACGTCGGTAGCGACGTGCTGTGCTTGACGATTGACGCTTACCATTCGCTGAGACGAAACTTGCTTGTTCGTCTGCCACGAGTCGTCCGATATCAGGTCATCACCGCAACTTCATCTCCCGACAAAACAGGTCTTCATTGTCCGCATGTCTATAGTTAGCAATCATGTGAACTTATAAATTCCCGAACGCTCATCACTTTCTGTCACTAAACACCGCTCAATCATAGCGTCTTCATTGCTAATAAACGTCTTCCTATTTATACCAGTGGCGTAGCCAGGTTTTTTTTTTTTCGGGAAAAATTTTACGGCGTCCCCCGTCCCCCCCTCCCTCCCCCCCCCCCCCCCCCCCCCCCCCCCCCCCCCCCCCCCCAATGACGCAGGGTGAGCTCGGCGGTCCGGACGATAAGGGAGGCGCTGTTAAAAGGCCCCTTAAAACAAAAACACATAGGTGTTTTAAACAGAGCCATTTCCACGGCGAGAGATTTATTTGTAATTCTGCACGCAAAGTCCATGACGTCACAGAATGGTCCTTCGCTCTTTCGACCTCAACGAGATGGTCTTTCGCTTTTTCCACCTCAAGGTGAAGGTGAAGCCGATCCACCTCTCCTCCACGCTCCCGAAATGCCGAGAGAGAAAACATGTGGAAAGGAGGTGCCTACCGACTGAATCGCGGCTCGCGCCGTCAATATTGCTCTAAAAAAATAAAAATAAATAACAAATCTAATTTTCTTTTGACACGCGTATCCCAACGAAACTGTTTTAGAAAAAAACACTTTTTTTTTTTCTTTTCAGGGCCCCTTTAAGATCAAACGGGCAAAGCTGCATTGTCATTTTTCAAAACTGAACAGGCTTTATTTACAGGAACTCGCGCATGGTGGCTCACTGTTCTACTGTTGTCGTAGTTGCGGCCCACCAACTTTAAAAGCTTATTCACAGCACACAACTCCCCCGGCTTTTTGAGGTACCACTGCATTACCAACGCGTGAAGGCCAGACAAAACACAAAGACTGTCACACAAAAAAATAAAGCAGCAAGCAAAAAAAAAAAAAAAAAATCTCGACGCTGTAAAATTAGAGTTAAAGCTAAACAGGAAAAAGTTGGAAAAGCGTTTCATGACCCTTTTAACAAATTCGTGCTACAGAACCAGATGCCGAAGGAAAGAAAGTATTATCTCTGCTGGGCCGCTTTATCTTGCAGCGTGGTCCAAAGACAGCAGCAGCATATCCTCGGGGTCATGAGAAGTCATCAGTCCGAACTCGTCATTCCGTCATTCGGGGAAACGACATGACACACCACACACAAACAAGCAAACCACACGCTGAACGTGGAAATGAACTTGACTACCCATGCGCCTATGCGTAATGAGAGTCGGAAGGCTTGTCTCTTCGGAGTTTCTGATGTTCCGTGCAACGAGGAGATTACTCTAATAAGGAATTGCATCGGATGCCACCTCGACATGCAAAGCAGAAAGCAAGACGGACCGTCATCGCATCCGTGAGCGACTCGATGGAGGAAAATTTCACTAAGTGAGGGAGACTTCGCCGAAAATAGGGAAATTTTAGGCGTCCAATGCCCGCCTATACTTCGTTTCAGCTTCGGTCCAGACGCAGCCAAAGCTACACGCGCGAGCTCCGGGCTTTCAGCATCCCTGCCAAGCACGCGCGCTCGTGCAGTGCAAGCACTGTTCTGGGCCACATGCTCGCGCTTGTAGCATCGGCTGCGTCTGGACCGAAGCTGAAACGAAGTATAGTCTGCGCTACAGGCGGCCGCCCTCTGTCCGGAGGCCCTACTTCAGAACGTCCATCGTTTCCTCAAGATCCTAGCGATTCTACCCGAAACAACGGTGGAAGTTGAGCGCTCGTTCTCTTCACTACGACGGTTGAAAGCATGCGTGAGAGCGTCTAATTCGAATGAGCTACTGCTCGGTCTTGCGCTTTTGAATGTTCACCGCGACATTGAAGTTCAAGCGGAGAACGTCCTGGATATTTTTTGCTGTGAACGCAGGTGACTGCATCTTAATGTGTAGGCGATTATAAATGAGATGATAAAGAGAGCCTGTAAATTGCTGTCTGAGATAAGTGGTCACAGTTATCTTTTTATTCGCGGTACTTTCTAGTCGAAAGCACGTGATTCTGATCAGCACCCGTTGCTTACAGTGCAGTTGTTTTTACAATTCATTTAATATTCCTTACATCACCTACACTGTTTTATATTATCAACGTGTGTTCGATTTATTACGTTCACTTTGGTTTGATTGAACTGAGTAATTCAGTAAAAATAGTTTGTTATACTTTGCCTTGAAATTGCCATCCTTCACCCCACAAATGTTTCGAAATATCCGTTCTCTATATACTGTGATCAAGTTCCGCATCCCATCGAATAAACATGAATGAAACAATATTGCAAATTTTATTAATTTGAGCACTTTCCACCCTACAAACATTTTTTTCCCCGAAAGCAGATAAGTTGGAGATTGTCCGCGCTTCCCCGTTGATCTGTGCCTCGTGCAAAACTGACTGCGTGAGCTACCCCCCCCCCCTTCCCGCGGGCCACGGTGGGGGGAGGTGGGGGGGGGGGGGGTTCGACCCCTCAACCCCCCCCCCCCCCCCCCTCTGCCTACGCCACTGATTTATACTGATGCTTTCATTATATTCCTCCTAAGCTGTACTTAGAATTTAATGTGTGTCGGCACTTCCGAAAATACTGCAACGGCGTTTGTTTTCTGGGAACTATAATGTAACAACTTTTACAACATCTTCTGGATCCCGTGAAACACAATATTTCGTGATGTCACTTTTCAGTCGTCATTATAATGGCGAGGTAAATACCGTAAATCGCGAAGCAGTTTACTAGACGTCCGATTGAGTCTACTGAGCGTGCATTTCTGTAGAAGAATTTTTAATTGACAGAATATTGACACGTCAATCAACCATTGATTCCTTCTTGGTAAGATTTATTGCGAAAGCCCGTGGCAACCGCCGAACTGCATGTCCCTATATCAGCCTATTGCGAAAGCCCGTGGCAACCGCCGAACTGCATGTCCCTATATCAGCCTGACATTCTCGCATACATGAGTTTGCTGGGCCACGCTATTGAGCCTAGGGTGCCTTCATGTGCGCTTTGCTTGGGGTGATGACATCTGGCCATTTTGTTTCGAACGGTTATTTTTATTTTTTGTTCTGAATCGTGTGAAAGAGCGTGTTCCTGCACGCGCTCGTGGCGCTGACTGTGCTACGACGACATTTTGTTTCCTGCGATTTCTTTGTATTTTCCCTGTGAGCGCGTGCTGTCGGCATCGGGTACTACAAACGATGGCAATGGACCTTTTGTAGAAATACGCGGTGCGCATGCGCGGAGTATTTCATGCGCCTGGGTTCGAGAGTATCTAGTTCCAAACAATCCGCCATCTTGCATTTCTCGCCTTTGAGCGGTTTCGTTGGGTCGACCTCGGGGCGGAAGATTACGCACGATAGGGACAAAGGTGAGCTTGGGGGAGCCGTATCTAGATCACATCGCCTCAATGGGTGAACAGGATGTAGCTGACGTTTTGGGTGTGGAACGGGTGGGAGAGGCCTTGAGCGCGCGTTGTTTTTCAGTCACCTAGTCTCGAACCGATTTGCGTGTCTAGGATACCTATGTTGGACAAATGTTTCGTTTCTCCTAAAAGAAACGGAAGTGACGACATAGCGTCTGATTGGTTGAGGCTCGAATGACGAAAGTTCCCTATGAAAATGTGGGCGGAGACGGCGAACCGCCCCCACCGGAAGTGACAACAAAGTGACGTATCGTTTCCTCGGTGTTTCGTCTCAAAAGGGAACGAGTCTGTCGATGGTCCCTTCGAGGTAGCGAAATTGGAAACACGGCGTCTCGGAGGCAGAGCGACAGTTTTCCTATTGTGGAACTTTTTTTTTTTTCTCCGGAAAGGCTCAACCGGCAGCACCGCGATTCCTTTGAACTCCCGGAGGAGACTTTTCGGAGGCAGTACCGTCTCGCCAAGAATGTGGTCCGTTGGTTGTGCGACGAACTGCGCGAGGAGCCAGAGTTGAGGAGGCTGCGAGGTTCGTGGACGGTGATGACTGTGGAACAGCAAGTGTTGTGCGCACTTCGCTTTTACGCCACGGGGAGCTTTCAGGGCATGGTGGCGAGCGACGAGCACATAGCGAGGGATAAGGCTACAGTCAGCATCGTTGTGCGGGCTGTGTCCCTCGCTATTGTGCAGTGTCTGGGGGTCCGACGCGGCTGGATCGACTTTCCCCAGACTACCGGCGAGAGGGACGACGTCGAGAGGGGCTTTCAACGGCTCGGCAGGATACCCGGCGTCATCAGTTGCGTCGACGGGACGATGATCGCTATCGTCGGCCCGTCACAGAACGACCCCACCGTCACGAAGGCGGCGTATTGGTGCCGCAAACAATACTACGCTCTAAACGTGGTGGTGGTAAGTACGATCACAGATATACTACGTCTCACCTTAGCATGAACTAACTGAGAAAACTGTGCAAGTGCGAACGGCTTGACTGGAGCACTCGCTGCACGAGCGCTCGTGCAGCCGCGGGGCTTTATCCAAATCAGCTATACTTCGTTTCACCTTATCTGCGAGCGAAGCCAAAGCTAGAAGCGCGAGACCAGCGCTTTTTGCGTTTCTCCCCAGCTCGCGCGCTCAAGCAAAGCCTGAACGCACGGAGCTTTCGTGCTCGCGCTTCCAGCTTTGCCTTCGCTCGCACATAAGGTGAAACGAAGTATAGCTCGCGCTTTTAGCTATAGGTCAATGGCTGTTCTGAATAGGTTTGAAAAAGAGCGTAACGCTAATACGGTGCGGATATGCCCTTTTATAAATGAAAGTTATGGGTTGTTAGTAATCGTTCATCCTCCGCACAAGCGTTTGTTCGACGAAGGGAGGGAGGGTTTGTTAGCTGCTGAAAAGCTTTCGATCTCTGTTTGTTTTCATGTCGTGTTAAACTTTTAAGCATTAGTCCCTGTCCTGCATGATAAAGTGTAAACTCTCCTTTGAAGAAAAAGACAAATTTGCCTAAACTATTACGTGTATCAAAGGAAGTGGCTATTTATCATATAATTTTAATCTTTGTAACACAGACAGCGCTCTGTCTGTGTCCTTCATCCAGTCCGTTGTTGTTTTTTTTTGCGCTGTTTTAATATTTTAAGTTTGTAAACCACATAATTTATGGTGGTGTGTTGGTCAGCATGTAAATAGTGTTTGACAGGGCCCCATGAGAATGAGTGCAATCAACTATTTGTGGATTCAGTTGAATTAATGCCGACATATGTCTCACTATTGCAGGTGTGTGACGCCGACTGCCAGGTCATGAGCATTGACCCACGGTATCCTGGGTCGGTGCACGACTCCTTCGCGTGGCGCTACTCGTGGCTCCGGAGCAACTTCGAGCAAGGCCGGCTGATAGACGACGGCAGGTTCCTGCTCGGTATGCATACTACATTTGTTGGTTCTGTACATGATGGCTCTGCACCACTTATAAGCTACAATATCACACATAGTGTTCCGAACATGGATAACTGGCATGTGCTCTGGCCATACCTGTGACACGTCTCCTTGGAAACACTCCGACGCAGCTGTCAACTACAGGGGGAAAGGTTGCAAACAGCAGCTTTACCTGCTTAGTTGTCAACGTCAACAATTTTAAAGGGATACTACAAAGAAATTTCGGTGCTTATTTTTTGGTCTATACGTGTTCAAAACAGCAGTATCACATCGGACACATTCATATCTTGTTAAAAAAGACACAAAAAGGCATTTAAAAAAAATTAGGCGAATAGCAAAGAGCATTTTCTAGATGTCGCTAAAGCCGTTTGTAATGCCCGTCTAGGAACCTTGACAGGTAGGAACGATAACTGTCTTGCCCAGAGTATAAAAGGCTCTGGTCTTGCCTAGAACTATACATGCTTTGAACCTGACGTCATCCCGACAGCTCTACGGCCAGCAGAAGAGAAAAGGGGAGGGAGGAACTCCACACTCAACGGGACACTCTTTTGTGCGTCCCAAGATTATAGAAGATTAACCCGTCACTCAAAATTCACACAAAAGCAGCTTTGGGGTTAGTTGCGGTGGCCTGATGCTGGCGTGCTTCGACCGCTTTGGTTGCTGGAACAGCTAGGGCATCCTGACGTCCTCTGCCTCGCCGCAGCTTTGCTCATCCCGAGATAAACTACATCACAATTGGACCGGATGTGACGGGCTCTCTGCTGGCTGCTCTCCGAGCGCTTGCCAGTGTGGGCTATTTATAACGAAAAATACAGCCATCAGGCTCAAAATACAAATGTGTGATTGTCATTTACGGGTATTGTGGATCATATTCAGCCTATTTCTGAACACGACGGGTATATTTCAAATTTCGTTGAAGTATTCTTTTAAAGCGAACAGCATTAATATCATACATTTCCTTCTCTGACTGTGCAGGTGACAGCGGCTATGCTTTGGAGCCTTGGCTCATCACCCCTGTCCCTGGATTCCATGCGACCTCCACCGCTTGCGGCCGGTTTAATAAGGCACATTCTTCGATGAGGTCCGTTGTGGAGCGCTGCATTGGGCTGTTGAAAAGCAGATTTCGGTGTCTGCAAAGGCACCGGACTCTGTATTATCATCCAACAACAGCCACTGTCATTATATCGGCGTGTGCAGTGCTCCACAATATCTGCCTTTCATAGAGGGAACCAGAACCGGAGCCAGACTCTGACCCTGACGAGCCAGGGTTGGAGTCTGGGCCGAGCTCGGACGGTTCTGAGTCGAGCTCGGAGGGGTCAGTGGCAGATGACGAGAGGCTGGCTCCTGCCCACCCTCGGATCAGCCTCTCGGGCAGGGGGAGGGCTCTGAGGCAGCGCCTTGTTGCGCAGTTCCGAACCCGCCACAGCCGTGCCTCCCCGGAGCCCCACGCAAGCCACGGTGGCAGTCTCGCCCACCAGGGACACCACCAGCGCCAAGGAGTCCGTCGCCACAACGGAGGTCCCGCCCATCAGGGACACCGTCGGCGACAGGGAGCCCCTCATCGTCCTCGCCACGGTGGCACTCCCGCACACCAGGGACGCCACCGGCGACAGCAAACCCCTCGTTGTCCTCACCTCGACTGACGCTCTCGCCACCAGAGAAGCCCTCCCCGTGGCAGCATGTACTTCGCTTGTTGCTCCACAGTCATGGCCGTCCATAAGCTCCACAGTGTCAACTCCAACGCCTTGCGCAGTTCGTCGCACAACCACCGTGCTACCTTTACGGACATGTAGTACTGCCTCCGAAAAGCTATTCGGTGCATCACGGTGATGTTGGTACAGCCTTTTTTTTAATTTGCAAGCAGGGTGCATAAAATGCGTGGGACAATAACAGAAGGTTTTGTAGGGTTATGTAGCTAGCCAAAGGGGCATCTGGCTCGCCCTTGCAGGAAACTGAGAAATCAATGAGGCTAATGGTGAGACCTATTTTCCTTTTTTACTGCGATATATTGTTTGTATCGGGTTTGGACATCAATTCATTTTCTCTACACTTCCATTGCCCTGTTCCATTTTACAATCTATTATGGCTACCACAGAGTCAGGTGTATTACTCGATAAACGCATATTGGATTTATGTCAGTTTGGATGTATAAAGATGACAACAAGCAGTTTGTCTTTGAAAGTGCTTTCTTTTTTTTATAACAATGCCGTAACGTGAAAAATAAACATGTTTGAAAACACAAGTTGCAATACTTTCTTTAAAGTGAAATTTAGCATGGACTACTAAACACCGTATAAATTCTTTTTCATTATCCAGGATATATCACAGACATTATTTCACACTTCACTTAATTCAGCACACTGCCATTTCGTTTGTGTTTTGTCACACATGGAAGCATGACAGGTTCCATAGTAGAGGCATGTTGAGATCAACAATGATATAAGAAAACAAGCAAACAAAAAAACGCAGGGGCACAGACGAAGGAAACAAGACGCACTCTCAACTGAAGTTTATTGAAAAGTCAACTTCAGTTGAGAGTGTGCCTCGTCCTGTTTCCCTTCGTCTGCGTCCCTGTGTTTTTTTTCGGCGCTTTTTTGTTTGAAATGAATCAAGTGTCCCAAATCTCCACTTTATTGCGATATAAGAAAAATGGCAAACCCGGAGGCCAGTTTCAGGCGGGTGGCAAGTTGTGGCTAGAGTGCAGACCTCTTGGTTTCAATTAAAGAAAACTACAAGTATGAAATTCCGATGGCACAAGCCACTTGACACCTTTGATGAAAAAGCACACACTACATATTGCTGTCCTACAAACATGAGGAATAGCTAGTTTTAGCATATATCTGCCATACCTGTTGCCAAGAGCATATTACTAACTTTCTTCACTGGTTATAGTGACTCCAATAAACAAACGCAGAAGGCACAGTCCTGCGTTTGCAAGCAGAAAGCACAGTCACGATGGTCGCGGCGGGCTACCGCCCCGGGTGCCGCTGACCCCCGTGACGCCAATGCATCCGCCCCCTGTTTGCCTGCGAGTAAAGGAAGTAATTCAATAGCTTGGTCCACACTATGAGTAGACTACGCAAATTACCTCGCCTGTTTCGCCAGCTCCGCAGCCCGCGCCTTCGACACCCGCACGGTTCAGTAGCGTTTCCAACCATCCGGCTCCTTCCTCTGAGTCTGAGGCCCGAGGAAGTTGAGCCGGGAGGTTAGCTCGTTCCAGAGACGAACTTTGTCGTCTCTGGACAGCGCCGGACTCAGCTCAGTTGCGCGCGCCGCGTACCAGAGAGGCCACATTCTCCTGTTTCTTGAGCCGTCATCAGCGACAGTGATTTGAACTAGGCGCTCATCCGCGTCCCGCATGTTGTTCTAACCTTTTATGCGCGTTTACTCCATCTAATATTTTCTGGAACTGCTACAAAATCAGTTGTGTATTTCAATAGAACACGTGTATTTTTTTAGTTTGACAAGTTTCTTTAAAATAGAGCGATGTGAAGGTCACCGCCGCGAGGGATTGGCTGCCATCGCTTCACTAAAAGCAGGAAATGCTCCTCCGGTTGCCAGAGAAACGGACGCTTGCGTAGGGACTAGGTTCCAGATAGGTACGACCGGGAAAGCGTAGGTACGGCAGGGGGACAGCGTAGCTACTTCCGCTCTTCGGGGGTTGGCTCTTGACACCTCTCAAGTGAGTGACAGACGCCAATCTTGCTATGTCGTCACGGCGTCAAAGAGGGCGGTTTCGCGGTGCGCGCCGTTGCTCGGTTACGCCACTCCTGCCGCTACGTCACTTCTGTTTCTAGTTTCTCGAAAGTCCAACATAGGTCCCTAGGTGGCAGCACATATTCGCCAAGAGGTCCATTGAGCCAGCTGAGCACAGCTGGCAGCGGCGCGAGCAAGGCCACGATGGGAACGTGGTGGTGCTCGAGCCATCCCACCGTGAACCAATATTTCGGCCACCCCACTACACCCTTGCGCGTTTGATTCCACGTGCCCCGTGCCGCCCTCGCCGCTATTCGCCGAGGTCCGATCACGTGAGGTCCGATCAAGTGTCGTGCAGCAAAGTAGACGTTGCACGCGCCCCGGCGCACGTTCCCCGGCTTTTGAGCGCGCCGCGCGCCTCAAACGCGCGGCGCTGCTATTCGCCGAATTCAGTCACGTGAGCAGCTGAATCCACATGCCATGCATAAACGCGCAACTCTGGCTCCCGTAGGGAGCCTATACAGTAACTCTACACCCCACGGGTGCGTGTCGCCATCTATTGGTTGAATTAACGCCTTGTTCAAGATGGCTGCCGTGGGACCGCAGCCTTAATAGCCCTCGGAAAAAAACTCTACTTAAAGCAATCGTTTCAAGTTAATCACCGCCAAAAATCAGCGAGTGAAAAAGCACTCGACTTTATCAGTTCGTGTGTCCGCAGAAAAGGCGTGTATCACAGGATTCGGTGACGTGGCGGTCACGTGGTGCACGGTCCTCGGACGAGAATCGCTATTAGGTCCATCATGTGAATCGGCTATTAGCCGGATACGGATACCTACACATTTCATGCTTACGCGGCTCCTGAGGTTGGTCGGCCCTACAAAGCTAACACTTTAAACTAACCAGTGTTTCATATATAGGTTATAAATGTCAAGGAAAAATTCTAAGTGGTAGGTACTGAAAGTACAAAAATTATTGCACCAACCCTCTAGGCTGGCCGTATGAATGGGCTGTTATAGTCAGTCGTTTCTTGGCTGGAAAAACCAAAAATGATAAATAAGATGAACTTGACCTACGATTGGCCTTTGTTTCCGCCGTGAATGTGGCCTCTATGGAGATAGACGGTGTATATCTTAGGGACGTGTCCCGTGGAAAGGGTAAAATGTGGCAACTTATTGCTCTGGCCGTCTATTTTTTGCCTTCGCCGATAACAAACACGAGACAGAAGGCAAGCAAACAAGGGTACCTATGTTGGACAAATGTTTCGTTTCTCCTAAAAGAAACGGAAGTGACGACATCGCGTCTGATTGGTTGAGGCTCGAATGACGAAAGTTCCCTATGAAAATGTGGGCGGAGACGGCGAACCGCCCCCACCGGAAGTGACAACAAAGTGACGTATCGTTTCCTCGGTGTTTCGTCTCAAAAGGGAACGAGTCTGTCGATGGTCCCTTCGAGGTAGCGAAATTGGAAACACGGCGTCTCGGAGGCAGACCAACAGTTTTCCTATTGTGGAACTTTTTTTTTTTTCTCCGGAAAGGCTCAACCGGCAGCACCGCGATGCCTTTGAACTCCCGGAGGAGACTTTTCGGAGGCAGTACCGTCTCGCCAAGAATGTGGTCCGTTGGTTGTGCGACGAACTGCGCGAGGAGCCAGAGTTGAGGAGGCTGCGAGGTTCGTGGACGGTGATGACTGTGGAACAGCAAGTGTTGTGCGCATTTCGCTTTTACGCCACGGGGAGCTTTCAGGGCATGGTGGCGAGCGACGAGCACATAGCGAGGGATCAGGCTACAGTCAGCATCGTTGTGCGGGCTGTGTCCCTCGCTATTGTGCAGTGTCTGGGGGTCCGACGCGGCTGGATCGACTTTCTCCAGACTACCGGCGAGAGGGACGACGTCGAGAGGGGCTTTCAACGGCTCGGCAGATACCCGGCATCATCGGTTGCGTCGACAGGACGATGATCGCCATCGTCGGCCCGTCACAGAACGACCCCACCGTCACGAAGGCGGCGTATTGGTGGCGCAAACAATACTACGCTCTAAACGTGGTGGTGGTAAGTACGATCACAGATATACTACGTCTCACCTTAGCGTGAACTGAGAAAACTGCAAGCGCGAACGGCTTGACTGGAGCACTCGCTGCACGAGCGCTCGTGCAGCCGCGAGGCTTTATCCAAAGCAGCTAGCTCGCGCTTTTAGCTATAGGTCGATGCCCGTTCTGAATGGGTTTGAAAAAGAGCGTAACGCTAATACGGTGCGGATATGCCATTTTATAAATGAGAGTTATGGGTTGTTAGTAATCGTTCATCCTCCGCACAAGCGTTTGTTCGACGAAGGGAGGGAGGGTTGTTTTCATCTCGTGTTAAGCTTTCAAGCATTAGTCCCTGTCCTGCATGATAAAGTGTAAACTCTCCTTTGAAGCAAAAAAACAAACAAAACATTTGCCTAAACTTTTGCGTGGATCAAAGGTACTGGCTATTTATAATTTTGATCTTTGTAACACAGACAGCGCTCTGTCTGTGTCTTTCATCCAGTCCGTCGTTTTTTTGCGCTGTTTTAATATTTTAAGTTTGTAAACCACATAATTTATGGTGGTGTGTTGGTCAGCATGTAAATAGTGTTTGACAGGGCCCCATGACAATGAGTGCAATCAACTATTTGTGGATTGAGTTGAATTAATGCCGACATATGTCTCACTATTGCAGGTGTGTGACGCCGACTGCCGGGTCATGAGCATTGACCCACGGTGTCCTGGGTCGGTGCACGACTCCTTCGCGTGGCGCTACTCGTGGCTCCGGAGCAACTTCGAGCAAGGCCGGCTGATAGACGACGGCAGGTTCCTGCTTCGGTAAGCATACTACATTTGTTGGTTCTGTACATGATGGCTCTGCACCACTTACAATATCACACATACTGTTCCGAACATGGATAACATGGCATGTGCTCTGGCCATACCTGTGACACGTCTCCTTGGAAACACTCCGACGCAGCTGTCAACTACAGGGGGGAAAGGTTGCAAACAGCAGCTTTACCTGCTTAGTTGTCAACAATTTTAAAGGGATACTACAACGAAATTTCGGTGCTTATTTTTTTGTCTATACGTGTTCAAAACAGCAGTATCACATCGGACACATCCATATCTTGTTAAAAAAGACACAAAAAGGCATTTAAAAAAATTAGGCGAATAGCAAAGAGCATTTTCTAGAT
>JABSTQ010008182.1:0-39373 GCA_013358835.2 Ixodes persulcatus | reverse complement strand
AGGTTGACAAACGTAATAAATGACATGTTTCGGGTCACATTATTTTTTTTAGATGCCTTGGCATTAGTTTGACATTGGACTGGTTTTGAGCGCATCATATAATGTTTGCAACTTCGCCATGGGAACCACAATGTTCCTTCAAAACTAAAGTGCGAGCTTTAAAATAAATAATAAAAAAGTTGTACCGATGCTGCATATAATTACCATTGTCTATGCCCGTACCCCCTGGCACCTGTTTCCATAAAAATCAACAAATACAAAAGTAACGCATGAATTGTACATCGTGAAATGGCCTGCCGACAACCTGATTAACAGTGTATTGAATGCCAAGAACGCATGAACTGTTAAGTTTTCCATTCACTGCATGGTTCTCTAAGACTCACGTTTTTGCCAACTGTATTCATTTTCTTTGAATCTTGGAAAGTGCTTACAAGATAGCAGTGCCCATGCATCCCCCCGAAGTTGCTGGTGCATGCTTGGGACGCCCTCGGAAGCTTCTGCCGTTGACTTTGGAGACCTGCGGACGCACACATACTGCAAATCCATCCTTCGGCCTGCCATGCCCTTCTTGACGCGCAGTCGTCTCACGACGTAACCGGGTCCTAGCGGCCAGTGCCGTCGTCCCTGTATGCACCTCTATTTGTTATGTCTTTGCTTGATTATTTTTAAATCACGCGAGTTTGTTTATTTTTGTGGTAAATTATTTTATTTTTATGTAAACTTCGACTTAGCTGGTCTTGTCATGTGCAGTTTCAAAGAAATAAGAAACAAACATTTTGGTTTCTTTTCACTTATATGAAACAAAATAGCGCGATAGCAAGCGGGCTTGCCGAGGTACTTGTATGCCTCCTGCACTTGTTACTTCTCCTTGAACCAGTGACGGGGTGGTTAACACGCTCTTACTTAAAAAAAAAATAGAATCTCGGCCCCTCTGGTTGTCCCATAGCGGTAGACATCTGTGTAACACCACTTTATTAACTCCGCCTTCTTACAAAGCGTTGAAAGAGACCAACAAAACTCAAAACACTCCAAGTTAAAACAAAACAAAAAAATCTAGAGTTTTGTATAAACGGACTGATAGCATGTGTACTAGAGTTCTGTCCAGACGGAACGATAGAAGGCCCTGTAGAGTTCTGTACAGAGGGAACGGCAGCAGGCCTTGTTGGGTCCCGTCCCGAAGGCTGAGCAGAAAGGATTGTTCCTTTTCGTCGAAGTTCGACTAACAATAACAACCTTTCGGTCAACTGTTTTGCGATGTCAAGGGTGTTTTTTATTCTTGTGATTATTTATGAGGTGGAGCCACAATACCAGGTTATGACTATGTAAACCCAATTACTAAATTATTCGCCGCAGTCAAGGACAAAATGTCTTTGAAAGTTGAAAAAAGGGAGTGCTCATTTATTACGACAATGCACTTGGCCTCAGGTCTTGAATTACGATGGTTGCCATTGCTAAAAAAAGCTTGCCACTCCTAAGAGCTGGAAATGATATCACCCTATTCACTGTATCTTCCTGCCATCAAAGGAGAAACTCTTAAACAACAAAAACAAAAAAAAAACACCTGCATGGGAGGGGATTTTGATCGGTATATGGTGAGGTAATAGAGGCCTGCAGATGCGTTGTTTGCAGAGGTTCGACAAACTTTTTTTCCAGGAAGCAATAGAGATGCTATAGGATTGCTGGGACAAGTGCATTTGACTTAAAGAACACTACATTAAAAATAACACGCGGACAATTGGTGTTGGCACTCCGGAAATGAATCAAGGGTGGCGCATATGGATGAACTCTCGTCTATGCTTTACGCCCTTTCAGTGGCGAGTTATTCCGTTTGGACGGCACTTCACTGGTGCCCAGTGATACACGCGCCGTCCGACTTTCTTTCGGACGGCACTTGAAGACGCGAGTGGAGTGCCGTCGGACGGGACTTGAACGCTCTGCAAGAGTGCCGTAGACACAGCCTTTAAGAAATGGAGTAACAAAATAACAGCGTCAATTCACTACTTACGGCGGCCGTCTGCCAACGAAGGGCGTCTGGGCAACGCAACTGCCTAGAGATGTATACTGCACTGGGGCGAATCTCACGTCACCTACGCAATAGAACAAAATAAGCACTCATGGCGCCAAACAGTCGTCAAAGGCCGTACAGAAGTCAAATGCGGGCGGGTACAAGAGCGTAGTGAACACGCGCGAACAGAAAGTATACTAGGACGAGTAACTGCTTCAACGTACCTTTATACCTTCCACTGGGCTTATGGCTTGTGACTTGGAGAGTTCCTATTCCATCTGAAGCACGTCTGAGAGCACGAAAACAACTTTGAAACGGAACCTTTTCCCCGGAACACGCCAACGACGCACGACGAAAGACGGGAGCACGACCCCCTCTCTCCTAACGTCCACGTCATATGAGCGTTCCATGTGCGACCTCCTGCTCCCGGTGTCGTCCGTGCGCCTCTCACCAGGCGGCGCTAAAACTCAACCTTCCTGATAGTCGTGGGAGCCGTGGGTATGCTGCAGGATACCACTTTTTCTCATCAAGCGAGATTTACCATATCTATATGAGGTTATTAGTAAAGCATAATACCCTTAGGCTATGTTCCAAATCTTACCCGAGTAACATGCCTCCTACGTCCGCGTAAAATACTACGTGAAATGGCGAGTAAACGGTGTATACAGTACTCGTGTACTTAGTACTCGATTTTGGAGCGACCTGGATACTATGCAGATTGACTTTGTCTTGAGCTACGGCACAAAGTAAATATAGCAGTGATGGCGGAAAATATCAGACGAAATCTTTTGATCATGGAGAAAGCACTCGAAAAAAGCAATAATATAAACCGCTTCGATTTTTTTCATTTTTTTTTTTACATTAACGACGTGTTTTTTTTTTACTTTAGGTGGTTCCACCAGCTTTCTTTTCTCCTTTTTGGGCTGCATATTGAGATCAAAATAACTTACTGCTTTTAGTGAGACATAAAAATTTTTCTTTAACTAATTCAATACGATCGCTGTAGGTTTTCCAGGTGCTCTAAACGTATACGTTCCACGCATCGTAATTTTCACCGCTTACGTTGTGCAGAGATTGCTTCCACACGTTGTAGCGGTACAGCGCAGGGGGCTTTCTCAACAGTGATATGTAACTTACGTTCGCTTTGACCCGAATAGGATTGCAAAATCACAAAGAGAACTTCCGGAGATGGGGTGGGGTAGTTGATTGATCATATACATAAAATATTCTAAGCCTTTATTGCTTTACCGGCGCTGTCCTGCCAATACACACCCCCTAAAGAATTTTTTTTTTATTTATTGCGTTTGAACATTTTCCACATTGAACGTAAGAATACGGAGTTACCGACAGGTATACCTTCCAGGGGAAGGTGCACGGTCTGGATGTGGTGCACAAACAAACAATTCCTGCGTTGAAAAAAAAACGCAATACTTACGCATAAATCGCTCCACCTCATTATTTGTCAAACAGATCACATGACGTATTTACTCGATTTGATCCGACGTCACCTCCCGATCGAGGACGGTGCGTGAGTATTTTCTCTGGAGTAAAGAAACCGCTTCTGAAACGCGAGTTCTGACGTCATCGAGTAAGCGAGAGAAAGTTTGGAAACGTTCAATTTGTCTGGTTCTTAGATGAAAGCTGCGTCCTCCTCTTCAAGCATCGAATAATAATAAAAATCGTCAATGATAAAAATGTATTTCAAACCCATACGGTATACCCATCCTTTATTGCCCATAAAGCTTCCCAGCGCCTGGAACATAGTCTGCCCCTAGTGGTTCAGGTTCTCTGTGGAGCTGGAGACTGTCAACGGGTACTTTCGGTTTTTGTTTCGCTGCTATCGTCTCCGCACCGATATTGCTTACGTCGTCGTAGATTGCTCCAAACTATCTCGCAATAATGTTAGCGATGCTGTACGTACCCTAGCTGTTCTTCTCGTCATAGCAAAAACACAGCGAATAACGGAACAATTACGATTTTGTGTCAGGGGAGCGGGCAAAAACCCAGCGGAGGCGAAGTGAACGCAGGTCGCCGTACGCCGAACGCCGAGCCAGCTCACTGGGTGCATTAGTTCGAAACCTCTAGAACAACCATTTAGACTAATAGTACTGCACTTTTATAACACCCTCGTTCCCTTGGTCAGTTTCGTCACAGCGTCGTAGCAAGAGGTGCATGTTTGCGCCTGAACGCCTTCTTGGACAGCGATGGTCGTCATGTACCCCGTTAGCCTCATTGAAAATAGCGAACGGCGACGAAATGGTTTTATAAAATTTGAGTACTAGTCTTAGCGGCTGTTCTCCAGCTTAAAAACAAATGCACGCATTGATCTTGCGAGGCGTTCGGCGTACGTCGACCTGCGTTCACTAGACATCGTCGGGGCGGCTTTTTTGCGCACTCCCTGTGCCATCACAATCTTAATTCTTTCGTTATTAGATGTATTCGATAAGTAGCCATCAGAAAAAAAGGGTAATTACTGCATAGCACGCAAGTGTGGAGCAATTCATGACGACGACGGGACCAATGGCTGCGTGGAGACGATGACAGACGACTGATCCAGAATCCGGCCAAACCAAAACCACCCGTGGAATGTGTCTTGTCTTACAAAGGTATTACTGACCTAATATCTTGTGGCTTTTTTTTGTGACATGTGGTTTGTATGCAATGCTATAATAGTTACTAGTCTTTTCGTGCTTTACTCTTAGTATTTATATTCGCCCACTAATCGCTAAATGTAAGTGACAATTTTAGAAATAAAAAATAAAAAATTGGGTAGCGTTAGTTGGGTGTGTACGTGTTGATGGCTACATTGTGGAACGACCTATTCACAAAATATATTAGCCATTGAATACCTGGAAAATAAATTAGAAAACGAATACTATGTGCCAAATGCTGCTGACCTGTGACTCCCGTTGAGAAGTGGAAGAGTCAAAACAGAGTCACACGAATCATTGACTCTCTAAGAGAGCCGTGAAGTGTCAAAGAGAGTCATGGAGGGAGCGAAGAGAGTCATGGAAGCAGCGACTCCCTTTGGACTCTTTTTTTTAAATAGTGTATGCTGTGTTGCCTGCCCCCTTGTTGGACTCCGTGGTGGGTGGTGCGCCACAGGTGCCGAAGTTTTTTGCCTTTTTATGGCTGCCCCTCCTAAACCAAAAGCCGGTTCGTGGTGACTAGGCAAGCGCCTGCGCCCCGAACCTCTTGTCATAGTTAAAGAGTCTAAGTCGGACATGTTTACAAAGTTCTTTGTACTTCATTCACAAAATGATCTGAGTCCAATGTCCAAGCTCTCACCTTTTGCTCTTGCAAAAGTACTTGACTTGTGCCTTGGAGACGATTATAATGCAAAAAAACAGTATTCCGGAGACCTGCTTGTGAAACTAAATTCAAATAAACAAAGCATTGCTTTGCTCACCTTGAACAACTTTGGAGATGTAAAAGTCCCAGTGTCTCCTCACCGCACGCTAAACACCGTTCGTGGAGTCATCTCTAAGGACGACCTCCTGCACACCAGCGAAGAAGCGATCCTTGAGGGCCTCCGCTTCTCTGCAGTAGTTGCCGTAAAAAGGATTATGTTCCGGAAAGATGGATCAGAAACTCCCACTAAACACCTGATAGTTACCTTTGAGCGTCATTGTCTCCCTGCTTCTGTAAATGCTGTCTGCATAAACTGTCGCGTCCGGCCGTATACCCCAAACCCCCAAAGGTGCTTTCGGTGCCATCGGTTTGGGCACGGCTTGTGCAGCTGCCGTGGAACAGATACATGCGCAAAATGTGGGAGCACGGAGCATGTAGCTGATGTGTGCGAAAGCTCACTGTGTTGTGCAAACTGTAAAGGATCTCATCCAGCAAACTCACGTGCATGCCCTCTGTGGAAGCAAGAGAAAGAGATCCTGACTATCAAAACAAAAGAAAACATCTGATACCCAGAGGCCACGAAACGCTACTCGTTTGAATCATTGGGCTCCTATGCTGAGGCCGTGCGCCGGGGACCTGCACGTCCAACAGCTACAACGGGAACACAGACGTCCTTGGACGGCTTGTGTGACCCTTCCTTGTCCCCCTCAACCTCAGCAGGAGCGGTGCTGGCGGCTCCGCACTCAGACCGAAAGGTCGAGATCCACTAAAAACCAAGCGCAGGGGACTGTGCCTTGTGCACCCCCTGCAGCCCAGCCACCTAAAGGCTGTGGTCTCACCCGTGCCTCTGGTGGCCCCCGTATACTTGGCAAGCCGCCTGGGCCAGAGACCCCTAAGGGTCCGCCTGCAGCGGCTCCAGACGAACCGATGGACTAGAGCGGGCCTACGTCCGAGGAGGACAGGCCCCACTCTAGTTAGAGTCCTTACCGTCGGCCACCTGTGATACCACAAGTAAATCGAAAGATACGTCCAAAAAGAAAAATGCACCTCGAATTAAGATTGACTTCAAAGTTTAGCTAGACAGTTTCTGAAAAATAGCAGCTTACATATGATGGAAGAAGTCCTCCTCCAATGGAACTGTCGAGGATTGCTACATAACTATGATGATGTGTGATATTTGTTAGACCATCATACCTATTAATCTTTTGCCTTCAAGAAATTTATTTGAATCACAACCATTCTGTATTTTTAAAGTGCTTTTATGATTTTCGGAAAGACCACCTTCATTCTTCCCACACCTTGGGTGGGGTAGCAATAATAGTTCAGCCACCTACTCCATGTATTGAGGTACCCCCTAATACTAAATTGGAGGCTGTGGCAGTTCGTGTTTTGTCTGACCACTTGATGACAGTTTGCTCCCTTTACATACCTCCTCATTATCCTCTAACTCGGGACGAACTTGAGTGTCTGTATGACCAACTCCCACGACCAGTTTTAATCCATGGAGATTTTAACGCTCATAACCCCATATGGGGATGTGGAAGATGCGATACACGAGGATCAATGATTGGCCGATTTATATCTTCTACGGGATTATGCTTGCTCAACAACTCGCAGGCTACATATTTTAGTGCTCCAACCCGCTCATTCACCTTCATTGACCTGTCGCTTAGTGACCCAACATTGTTCCCTCTCTTCTCACGGGGGGTCAATCCTAACCCATTAGAAAGTGACCATTTTCTTATAATTTTAAATTGCATTGGACGACCGGTTACACTTCCAATGCGAACTCCCCGTTGGAAGTTTGACGAAGGAAACCGATCAGTTTTTAAACAAGCATCTCTTTTAGCTTGTACATCTCTCCATGAGCTCTCCATTGATCGCATAACTGAGCATATCATCAAGCATATTTTAGAAGCATCAATCATGGCCATACCCATGACTTCAATGCATCTTCCCAAGAAACCGAAACCATGGTGGAATAACGACTGCCGCATAGCAAAAAAGAAACAGAACAAAGCTTGGGGAATTTTCCGCCGATACCCTACACAAACTAATCTCATCACCTTTAAGATAATGAAATCTCGCGCTCGGTCTGTTCGCAGGAAGTCTAAGCGAGATAGCTTCAAGGGATACACAACTTCCATAAACAGCAGTGTTTCGTGCAAAGAGGTATGTGACTGAGTGCATGAGATCAATGGCTGCTACCGTGCATATTCTATCCCTCTTTTGACTAGACATGGAAACTTCCCCGAAAGTATAGAGGAGCAAGTTAATCTACTAGGAGAGCAATTTGAGCCTGTCTCAAGCTCTGATCATTATATGCCAGCTTTCATTCGGCATAAACTTCATGCCGAGAAAATATCTATAAGTACCTCAGGAGTCAATCAAGAACCTTATAGTGTACCATTTACACTACATGAACTTGAGGCAGTACTGCATAGTCCCAAGCAGACTGCCCCTGGCCCTGATGGTATTCACTATATTATGCTATACCACCTACATCCCTCAACGCTTGAACTCAAATTGTACTTATTCAACAGTGTTTGGTCGGAGGGTCAGTTCCCGTCGTCTTGGAATGTGGCCACTGTCATTCCTTTGCTAAAGCCAGGCAAGGATGCTTCATGTGCTTCCAGTTACAGACAAATATCAGTGCTGCTTCCATTCGTTTCAATCCTCGCTCGATCACTTGGTTCGACTTGAGACCACTGTGCGGCATGCATTTGTAAATAAGCAACACAGTTCTTCTGTCTTTTTTTTATTTAGAGGAGGCATATGATACGACCTGGCGTTTTGGAATTTGGCAGGATTTGTTTGGTCTTGGTGTCCGAGGTAGAATGCAAGGTGCTATTCAAAGTTACTTGCAATTTCGCACTTTTTATGTAAGATTGGAAACAACCTTTTCCAGGGAGTTTTTTTCAAGAAAAAGCAGTTCCCCAGGGAGGTGTCCTTAGCGTAACCCTTTTCATTGTAAATATGAATTCGATTGCCCGTGTTATACCTCCTTCCGTGCAATATTCTATATATGTAGATGATATTCAAATTTCTGTCTTGTCCTGTAATCCTTTAATATGTGAACGTCAGGTCCAACTGGCAATTAACAAGTTACAAAAATGGGCTGACACAAACGGTTTTAAAATTTCGCCAGAAAAAACTGCCTGTGTGTGTTTTTCTCGCCGGCGTGGACTTCTGCAAGAGCCTTCTTCAAAAATGTATGGAATACCAATAGCCACAAAAAGTAAACACAAGTTTCTGGGACTTGTATTTGATTCAAAATTGACTTCTGTTCCACATATTAGTAATTTAAAATTTAAATGCCTCAAATCGCTGAATATACTTAAGGTTCTATCACCTGTATAATGGGGCTCCGATAGACTATGTCTGTTACGCATATACCGGGCAGTTGTTCACTCCAGGCTTGATTATTTAAGGGAGCACTGTGTATGACTCTGCCCGAGCATCAGTCCTAAAGATGTTGGACCCCATTCACCACCAGGGACTGCAATTGGCTACTTGAGCATTTCGCACCTCCCCGGTGCTTAGTCTGTATGCAGAAGCTAATGAGCCATCCCTTGAAACTAAGAGCTTTGCTCTGGGGTTTATGTATTCTATTCGAGTTCGCTCTCTCCCTCAGCACCCTACTCGTGATAACCTCGAAAACATCAGGTTCCAGAGAACGTTTGAAAATAGACCAGCCGTTGTTCCTCATTTTGCAATTAGGAATATGAATTATGCTGGGTCTGTAGAACTAGATCCCAGGCCTCTAGTAGTTCAATGCTTAACCACTATAGCCCCGAGGGATTATCATATCATTAATTGTGATCTTGCACTGACTAAATATTCCAGAAAAGATAGACCAAATGAAGTCATAAGGTAGGAAGTCATTCAGTTACAAAATCAATATGAACACTACGTAGGTCTGTATACAAATGGGTCTAAAACAAACTCAGTGGTCAGCTGCGCTATGATTGGGCCATCTGTAAAAAAGGTCAAGAGAATCCACAATGCAGCCACCATGCTGACAGCTGAGCTCTATGATCTGCTGTTAGCTGTTGATTATGCAATGAAAAAAAGGCTTCGCCACTAAATTGTTTACACAGATTCCTTGAGCTCATTAAGAGCACTTACATCACTGAAGCGCATTAGAAATCCACTTGTTCTAGAATAACTAAATACAGTTATCGCTGCCTCGCACAAGAAGATTGAGATAATTTTCTGCTGGGTCCCAAGCCACGTCTGAATCCTAGCTAATGTCAAAGCCGATACTGCTGCAACTTCTGGAAATGAGAGACAAATAGACCTACATAAAATACCATACAAAGACTACCACATCCCTTTGAAGTGTTGCATTCGAACTAAGTGGCAACGTGAATGGAATAATGAAACTCATAACAAACTGCACGCTGTAAAACCTTTTCTATTTGAGTGGTAGGGCGCCCGGCATCGGGAACGCTTTTATCAGGTGGTATTGTGCCGGCTACTGATTGGTCATACGCGTCTCACCCATGGGCATCTCTTGCGTGGAGACGATGCTTCAGAGTGTGAACGCTGCAACATTCCTCTATCAATATCAAACATTCTACTTGAGTGCCCCAAGTATGACCAAGATTGTTTTAAACATTTTTCGGAGATATATCAAGAACATACTCCACTGCACTCAGTTATTTTACTTGGCGATCAGCCGCTGATTCCGCATGCTTGTGTGTTTAATTTTCTTAAGGACATCAGCCTTATACACCGAACATGATTTTAATTAGTAATCCGAGCTCATCTTCATCCTGTAAACAATTATACAATCTCATATACATAGTTTTATTACATCAGCAGCTACTATAGCTCTATCTTCTTCCAAACCCTTACTTATGCAATAGTTTCACTCTTGGCGCATTTTGGCCTTAGTAGCCCTTGCGTCATGAAACCCCAATCAATCAATCAATCAATCAATCAATCAATCAATCAATCAATCAATCAATCAATCAATCAATCAATCAATCAATCAATCAATCAATCAATCAATCAATCAATCAATCAATCAATCAATTTCAAAAGCGTCAGAAAGAACCAGCTGACCATGGGAGCCACGACGCCCAGGTGGTAGCTCAACGAGCTGAAGAAGTTTGCCAGCTCGCCCGACTCCGGATTCAAGATCAACAACCTGGTCGACGCCACCCGGTACAACCTTTGTCGGATCGACGTTCGCTTCAAGCCCGGAAACCATGTGCGGGTTTGGACCCCGATACGACGGCGCAGTCTAAGCGAGAAACTCCTGAAACTCTACTTCGGACCCTTCAAAGTGCTTCGTCGACTCGGGGATCTAAACTACGAGGTTATTTCCGACGGAACACGGACTTCATCACGCCGCACTCTTCAAGCGGAAGTCCTCCACGTCGTGCGCCTCAAGCATACTACGATTGATAGGACTGTGCTTCGTGTTTTTTACTTCACTCGATACGATTCTATTTTACAAGTTTCCGCTGTTTGCCATTATTTTTGTTTGTTTTGCTGTTTTGTTTCCCAGCATGTCATATATAGGCGATGCGCTTTTAAAAGCGGGGATTAATGCCACGCGCGTCGCTGAGCGAGCGCGCACGCGCCCAAATAAAGAGGAGAAAAAAGCGCGTACGTGGCCGGATGATTTCCGTGCTTGGCTGTCGCGCGGAAGGTCTGGGTTCGCCTCCAGGCAGCGGAATGTTCTATTATTTATTCTTTCTACATGATGTTCTCGCAAATTCGAGAACTTTCTTGTTTGATAGAGGTACGAATGCTCTACGTGCCGAACGTTCTCGGCCACATCGTCCAGAGACCCACGCGATTCCAAAAGGTGCTCCGCGTGGCAAGCCGCAGTCAGGCTCGCCCCAGCCAGCGTTCGAGCCTGCTGTTATGCAGACTTCGACGCCCGCTACGCTCTGTTGTTATCTCCTGTTTCCTTTTTTGGGGGGCACAAGTTCGCCCTATTAAACATTTCAGTTTTCTCAGTTACTCTCTGTTTCGTCACCTCGTCATCCGGGGCAATATATCTGCGTGGTACACGGGGAAGCAACGATTGTAATCCCCAACCAAAAACTTCAAAACCTTCGAAAAAGACACCGTGTCGTTTGAAGTTTCGGCTTGCCCCGGATTCCAGACTACGTGTAATGAATGTATACCTTCATTAAACGTAATAAAATCATTTTTATGTGATTTATTTTTATTTTTGGTGCCTATGCTATTCTCGATAGAGTTTTCTTTTTCTTTGACTATTCTAGATTACATTTTAAACGATTGTATCTAGATAGCTTGTTTGCCATCATTTAAAAATACGAAACTGTGATTATTGCTTCCTCTGGGTATACAGGAAAACGTGCATCCATATAGTTCATATGTGCATACGGGCTCTTTATGCATACAGGAAGTTTCGTTGGCTTACAGGTCCTGTACGAATACAGGTTCGGTATGCATACGGGCAAACCAGTTTGGATGCCATTTCTGTATCCCAAAACATCATCACCTATGTTCTCCAGTCGTGACAAACTAGCGCTGTTTTAAATATAGTAGCAGTCTGAGTAGTCGCGAGCTGAGCGAAGAATCATCGATTAAAGAGCCACTAGCCCCTGCGGTATTCACGAGCGGAATGCAAGACGGTAACTATATAGCCAAGAGTTGCTAGCGGGAGTGAAGTAAAAAGATAGGACAGAAATGCGCGTACTTATACGCCACTGCGTAAATGGAAATTTTATTTTGTAGAGACTAGTATTTGTATATTTCTTACGTTAAATAACATCTTAGGCTGAGAGACTTAATGTCAGGAATAGGGTTTTACAAAGGGCTTTCAAATGCAAGGGAGAATTATGCAAGCATCCGTGAAGGCAGGTTTTCTCATCGTCCAGCTTCCAACTGAGATGGCTTAGCGCTATATCTGAACTGTGAAAGTACATATTTGCCCAATATTTACTACTTCAATTGTTTCTAGATGTGTCGCCGAGTGTTTCAAGGCAGTGAGTGCTTAGTTATTGCTGGCAGTCAGCGGTGATAGGAGTCGGTCGTGGCGCTGAGCCGCTAGTCACTCTCTAGGCAGCGAATACAGTAGACGCACCCCCCGATTAAGACTTCTTTGTCGCATTCTAAGTCGCTCGAAGCGGCTCAGCCATAAATATGGTCGGTAAATTCCGGGAGCTTAATTAGCCGTGTCTACCACCGGCCACGTGATCATTTAATTGATGACTTAGTTGGTCAGCGGTTAAATAGGCGCCAGTCATGCCAGGTGAATACGGCGTTGTATTTGGATCGAACAGGTCAACCAGCATGCATAGCTATATATATATTTTTATATGGACACAAACAATAGGCATCTTAATTATGCAAAACACTTCTCTAACCCTTTAATTATACTCACTTATCTTACTATATTGTAGGTTTTATTTTCCAAAAAAGTGTATTTAGTGTGAACTCCGCAGTTACTTTTACTTAGTGAGAAACGTCGTTATTGACATTGCTGAATAATCAAAACTTATATTTTATATATTCTGTAGCAAGACCGAAGGGTAATATTCCTTGGTTTTAAGAATACCTTCTTTGTAACTATAACTTTAATCAGACTTCGGAACACGCGCATGATAGACTGAATCTAAAGTCGAAAACTACCGAGTTATAAACAAGAAGCCATTTAGCAGTCTGGAGCCTACGTGTCCTGCGTTCCCATATGCAAGTGACCCTAATACAATTATTATAATACTATTTATTCGCTGAGGAGAGCCACGACATTGCAGAAAGGCAGCAGCCCGTACCATGGAAACCCGTGGTGCCGCGTTGCATGATGTCTTTTTGTGGCTATTGCTCTTCGACCCACGGGTTTGTTCCCCCTTTTTTCTTTGGGACGTTCCTGTACGCACCTCCTAGCGTCCGGCAGAAAAAAAAACAAAAAAAAAACATAAAACCATTTGTGAAAAAAATAACACAGTTAAGGTTACAGCCTTCTATGTTTGCCTCTTCACCACTTGCGCGTTGATTTGATTTGCTTTCTCACACCCCAGGGACTTTGACACTTCTTCACCCACCAGAATTGGCGTGGGTGCCCACTTCCGTTTCTCCCAATCTTGGTGTTGACGGGGCAGGTCGCGTGCCGCCTACAACTGCCATTCCGGCTCCTGGCCTTTTCTTCCACAGGAGATCTTGCCGAGAAAGGAAGCCAACGCTACAGGATATTGATTTTCCGTCGTCCTCTTTTGTCCTCCCGCTGACAATACCAGCCAGTGTGGCCGAGACTTCTTTCTTCTCCGTCGGGTTCATACAATCGACATTCCGCCGTGTCTTTTGTTGTCGCAGGCTGTTTGTTAGCCTCGCCTGATACTGTCGACGATATACTTGACTTTCACCGAGCGTTCTTAATTAAAGGGGATTTTATCATTTCTATATCACAAAAATAGACATCTTAATTTGTGATGCCGTAGGAAAAAATATTCCTTCCCAGAATTTGGGTAAATTGCGAGATTTAGAAGGAGCGTCTGACGGACATACCAGCGAATTAGGGGAGATCATAAATAATATGCGCATAAAACAAAATGCCTTCATCCACCAATTACAGTGTTTGTAAACTGACCGGTATGGTTTCTTCGAAGCAGTGCTGTGGGTATTCGTATTCAGCTGGAGATCATCAAAGTAAAAAAAATGTGCTTACAGAAATGCCTAACCTTACACTAGAACACATCTAGAGATACCATCTGCTATATCCAATCAAAAGCGAACAAGCGACGTGTTATATTCTGTTTTATCTGAATAACCTACAACTCGCTTTCAGCTTGACATTGATTTATTTGATGACACATAGCTCTGGCTTTTCAACATAGGTTATAAGCATACGTCTGCAGCCCTGCTTTGAGCGCTGTTCGTGGTATTCCATCAGTGTTAGGCAGGAACTTATCGCAGCGCGTTTTAGACGAATTGCGAATCTGAAAAAAAAGGGTAGTTCTTACAACACAACTGTTAGAAGAACTTTACAGGTGAGACAATCCAGAAGATCGTGACGTACATTCCGTGACAACAAAAATAAAATAAATAACTGACAGAACGGTGTCACGCTACCCGTTCTGTCAGATAACGCTGTCTACGAAAGTACATTTTATTACACCGAACAGTTTTGAATCAACCGTTAACCAACACATAAGATTGCGGTTCCCTTCCAGTTCGGTTTCAATATCAACTGTTCAATTTCGGTTATAGTTTTGTTTTGTTGCGTTTTGGGTACAAATAACGAACTTGATTCCGTTTTCAGTTCCGGCTCAGTTTGAAATACAGTTAATGCTACCTGCTAGTAGCGTATCATTATATGAGCCACTTAGTCGCGTCTCGCGGCGCCAGGAACACTTTGTTTGTCTACAACTATACAGTTTTAGTTGCTTGACGGAGAGCGTGCCACTCCCATCCTAGCCAGTGAGATAATCAAGCAATCAGTCACCTTCATTGCAATGCTGCTGTTTCAAGAGCCACATATTATGCGCTAGCGGGTTGCGCTATCAGCCCGAAGACCCTAAATAAAAATCGACCCAATTCGCATATTAACTGAGCTCATTCTATTCTCACCCCATTCCAGGAAAAAGACATCTAATTCCATTCCCATTCCATTCCCTCTTTGCTGCCGCCATTCCATTCTCATTTTATTCCGTGGTTGCGAAAGTGGGAATGATACCGGAATCGTTCCAACGCCGGAGTGGCAAATCTGCAACACTGCTGTCTATATTGTGACAGTTTGTTTTTGGTTTTTGTGTGCGTTTATTTTTAAAATTGTTATGCTTCTCCTCCGCCTCTTCAACTGTCTTGATGGATTGCATTAAATGTGTGCATGAACTACATAACGACGGAAGGTTCTTGACGTGTATAACTTGCCGAAATGGCTATCATCCGAGTAAACATTGCTCTGGTGTTGAAAAAATTAGGTTTTTGAGATTGGGCACTGTGAGAAACAAAAACTGAAAATGTTCCACCTGTCGTACAGGTGAGCTTCTTTCAGGTAATGGGGCCGGCGGTAACCCAGGCAGCACATCAATGGTGGGCCTACATTTGGCCAACGACGGCAAACACTGGCTTCCAAGATTGGTCCAACATTGGCATTCAGTCTAAGTACAACTCCCTCCAATGTTGGCCCGGTCATTGGCACCAACGCTGGGCCATCATTCAACCAACTTTCCAGCCATCATCTTCACCATTAATGAGCCATTGTTACACCAACATTTCAGCCATCATTGGCACCAATGTTGGGCCATAATTAAACATATATTACAGCCATTACTGGGCCAGTGATGGTGATCCACTTTGCAGCCAATATTGGCATAGACACTAGTTTATTGGCTCTGCCAATATTGGCTGTCACACTAATTCCGTGGCTACGCCATCACTGGCTTCCAAGCTATTTCACTACCTATGCCGTTATTGACAGCGAAGCTAATTCATTGGCTGTCCCAATATTGGCGCCACATCTGAAATGCTAGCTGTGCAATAATAGCGGTGCATTTCAATCCCGGCTATCCCCACACTGGGTTTTAAGATCCCCTGGCCTGTTTAATATTAGCGGCCTACTGCATGAAAACACCCTGGGCACAAATGACAAGATCCTTCTATGCTTTTTTCATGCACTATTTTATCAAGCGTGCAAATGATAAATAAATACTTTGTTCGGAACTTTTATTAAAAGGGGCTAGAGAGGAGGCTCAGCGGGGAGCCTATGCCGGTCCGGAGGAGGGTCCTGGGGAGGGTGCTGGGGAGGGTCCTGGGTGAGTCCTGAGCCTGGGGAGCCATTGCGGCTTCCAAACGCCTCTTACTGCAGCCATCCTTGTCGCAAGACCCTGGCAGCCACTTCACCACCATTTGTTTTTAGCAGCCGATACTTGAATCTTTAGCTTCGCACAGATAGCATCTAGAAAAAAAGATACAAAGGTCAAAGATCAACGCTTTCAAACTCAAATTGGTCTGAGCAAAGTGCATTCCCATGCAGCACGTTGTGAATGGGCCAAGGCTCTATATGAGTTCACTCGTTTTTGTAGCATCGTTATGTTCTGAAGAGCTTGGCTCACAATAGGCTAGAAGTTCTTCCGCAACCTCAACCAAGTCGTCTTAAGTCAAGGATGACTGGCCACCATTAGCTTCTTCTGAACTACGCAAGTGAATTTTTCACGCACAAGCAAATGAACAGACACGGTCAAGCCTCGAAAGGCAGGGCTGGCTCACTTGCTCTAGCAGAAGCATAGCCGCGGCATTCCCTTCGCTGACCAATGCTTGCTGAAATGAATCGCTCTCAAGCTAGCATTTGGCTCACAGGCGAATTATTCGTTAACCCTAAATGGGTACCGTCTGGAAGGTTGGATATCTTAAACTTTTTTAAGGTTTCCCCAATCGAATTAAGCTATTTAATACATGAAGGAAACCCGTAAAGAAAATTGACTCGCACAGGTTTTTGAAAACAGGCAGGAAAACTGACACAAAATATTGTTTTAAAATCTCCTAGAACTTAATTACACACAGTATGTTCAGCAGCCAAGTAAAATATGCAAGCGACCTGCGAAATCTAAGGAGGTACTACTGAGTTTCTATACAGCTGAAAAGATGGCAAAGCAAACAAGAACAGAGGTAATTCTAGACTATATTGTCTATTTTCCCGGCATCTGGAAAAATATTTACGCCAAAATTCTTAAGTCAGACGCTTCTCATTGGCGGTGGCAATCAGTTCATCAAACAACGTTTCATTGACAGATCGTTTTATTGACACGCTGTTAAATCGGCATATTCTTTTACACACAGATATGACAATCTTTTTTTTTTTTTATTTAACAGACCACCGGAGATTGTCACCGCAAATGGCATGTAGGGTGGGCAGCGTGGGTTAACATTCTTGTAATGAGCCGTCGCAGAAAGTCGCCGCCAATCTCCATGGACTTGTATGCCGGCCAGTGACGCACCCGCGAAAAAATTTCCCTGCAGCGTGCTATTCGCGGAACGAGGGTCGGTGATATGTTAGTGTCAACGAAACGTTTCCATGAAAAGTGTATCCACAAAAAGTTGTCTATGAAACGTGTTTCCACGAACCGCCGGGTGAACAAGAAAGTCCGTATTCTACCGGCTGCCGGGAGGCGACTGGCGATAGATTTTAGGGGAAATCATTGTCCCGGTTACTTGGAGAATAAACAACGCCTAATTCTATAGATAATCTCGACGAGTACCTGAAGAACAGCGGTCACTCGTTGCCAAAAAGTAGGTTTCAATGTACTTACCATAAACGTAGGGGACTTGAAAGATGTATTCCGATATATATGTCGGTACGGGCACTGCAGAACATCCACACAAACAAAAACAAAACCAGATGCAATCGATCCGTTAAGATTCAGCACGATGCGGTACAAGCTGTCATTTGCCGAACCAAAGCACAGCACAATAATTTCTCTTACTTTGAAGAAATCGCTTGTTGCCGATATAGACCTTTTTCGCAAGGGCGCCGCTATCTTGATTGTCGTCACTTTCAGTATGGGCGAAAACATTGCTTTGCCGTCGACACGCCAATAGAAGGCATTTAGGACTTAAACGTAAACGTCAAACATTCTCGTTTTGCCTGCCCTCTATTATTTTACCATTTGCAGGTTGAAACGTTTAGATAGTTTTTTGTCGCCCATACCGGATATGCCTACTTGTTGGACGGGAGCGAGAGTAAGCGGAAAATATCTATAGGCAAAGGACTTTTCGAACACTGAGCCACACAGGCCGCAGCTAAAAGTTCAGGGCCAGGGAAAGAAATCCCGGGGAGGAGAAAGCAGATGGGTTGC
This sequence comes from Ixodes persulcatus, assembly GCA_013358835.2. Taxonomy (NCBI): domain Eukaryota; kingdom Metazoa; phylum Arthropoda; class Arachnida; order Ixodida; family Ixodidae; genus Ixodes; species Ixodes persulcatus. The sequence goes on along the minus strand of JABSTQ010008182.1, from coordinate 21,235 downwards.
TGTAGAGGTGAGGACGAAACATTCCCATCGCTCCAGCATTTCGCCTGCATCCGGCTTCTTCAAGGTCTGCAGGGGAGGGGGCTGCCCGCACGAAAGGCTTATGTTCAAGGTGCATCCCAACAATGAACACAGCGAGAGGTTTTGTCAGTGGATACTTTTGTAAGTTCGTCCCAAAGTTGATAATGCAGTGGATGCTGTGTGAGTGGTCAACCAAGCAGCGTCCTTCAAGCAGCTGCCATGCTCTGCCTTATGATCCGCGTGGAGACTGTAGTCACGTGACCGTAACCGGAGACACGATTGGCCTAAAATACGCATACCGTCTACTCTGCTATCAATACCGAGTGAACAGGACAGCAGCATGAAGGCTAGTTTTTGGAGCTCAGCCCAAATCTTGACCAAAAACGGGAAGTATGAAACTCCTATGTTTTACGCCGTATTACTAGGGTTCCGCGTTTTCGGTTTTTATTCTTTCAAAATTCGGCGTACTTTTTTCGGTGTTTATTTTTAAATTTAATTTTCGGCTTTTTTTTTTCGGTGTATATTTATTTCCAAAAAGGTTTACCGTTTTTTTTTTGGTGAATATGAAAGAAACACCATCGGACACCGGATCAGAAGAACCTTGTAGCTGTGATATTTGTGATCACTCAAAAAATAACGGCACATATACATACGTGGTCTTCGCCGCAACTTCCGTCAGGACACACCGACTTCCGGCAGGGCACACATCAAAATCGCGGAATTCGCTGGCATAATCTTCAGCGCGCTAATTTTCCCTTCCCATTCTGATGACGTGACCGTCTGGGGTGATGACCATACAAAAACCAGCGGAATGGAAAAAACAAACAAAAAACTAATCAATCTAAAATAGACAAATAGAATTTTCACTTGCGTAAAAATAATTTGAGGGATATCCATGTCATATTAAAGAAAGATGTTGCACGTCTCAGTGAAGGGAGAATAACTTTAGACAACTTTAGTGTGCCTCCTAACTATTTTTAAGTGCCTCCTCCGTAACAAACCTCCGTTAGAGTTCTAACATTTCCGACACGATTGGAAGCTGCCAAATGGATATTCATTTGCATTAACCTTTATCATGAAACCTCTAAGGCATCTATTATGCGCACAATAATAATGGCATAACCATACACAGCCTTTATCACAAGCAGTAAATATGTCAAATAGTACCAGTAAAAAAACAGTGAGAGCGCAGGCGAGCTGGTGAAAGCTGATTATGATGTAGAATGCCCGAGACTGTGGTAAAATGTGGAAAACATGGTCGAAGAAAAAAGATTGAAAGAAAAAAAAGTCAAAGAGTCGCTCTTTTCCACTGTTTTTGTTTTCGACCAAGTTTCCCAGCTTTTACCACAGTCTTGGTTACTCTACATCATGAGTACCAGGAAACCTTTTAAGTATACCATATCTGCATGATTGTAACGTGCAGGTATATTGAACCCCCAAATATTTGCAAAATAATTGAGGGCTTTTTCTTCTATGCGCATAAAATATTAAAAGCCCACAAACTTCGGCCGAGCTAGTATTTCAAAATTAGAAATATGTGACCATGAAATCGAAATTTCATGGTCACTAAAGGCTTTTGTTAAAAAAAAAGGATATGAGATTCCGAATAAACAACTTGTTCTATTTCTCGACATATACTCCCCAGACATTAACACGTTTATCTCATCCGTATTTAAAAAGTTCAAACCAATACAATATAGTTAATTTAATCAGAATACAATAAGTGCTATGTTGTATTGGGATCCAAACAGTCATTGTACCACAATAAGAGTATTCTATTGTATTTTAGCGTAATATGAAAATTCGCAACTCCAAGATGCATATGCTAATTGGGATTACCAATTTTGTAGCCGATAGGCATTGGTTTGATATTGGCAAACCGAATTAGCACGTTTTGGGATTAAAAATACTGGTAATCCTAATTAGCAATTACCCTTAATGTTAAAACCCCATTCCGAGCCACATTTCTTGGAAAAGCCGAGGTTCTGGTTTCTTTTGTTTGTGGAGTTACAAAAAAACTGGAATTATCAAAATATGAAACAAATACTGAACTCAAGTAAAAATATATTGAATATGTATTAAAAGGTGAAGATCAAGAGAGAAACTGCAAGAGAATGTTAGGTAATTAGATTCTAGTTTTGTGCTCAAGATGCAATAGAAAGTACCCAGGCAGCACACCATTGTTGGACCCCCGTTGGCCGAATGTTGGCAAAAACTGGTTCCAATATTGGTCTGACGTTGGCATTTTCGAAAACGCCACCCGATCCAATGGTGGTCCAACATTGGTGCCAATGTTGGACCACTGGTTTCCCAACGTTCTAACCCACGTTGGACCAACGTGGTTTGCGCTTCTTTTATCCAATATTGGCATAGAGGTTTCACCGTTGGCTGAACCAACATTGGCATCCAGCGCTTTACACGCTGGCTCTTCCAACATTGGCCTAAATATTGGCTATTCCAATATTGACATCCAGTCTAATACACTGGCTATTTTTTGCATCCATTGTCTATGACATTATTGGATGCCATTTTTAGTCAGTGTTCTAACCAGTGTCACAAAACCAGTGCAGAGAACCAACCAAGTCCCTTGCCCTTTTTCCTCAAGCACTTTTTTTTTCTGATACTAAAATATAATAAATGCAGCAATTGTACCATATTTGGACACTTTAGAAATGACTAAAGCATGCAAATGAATTGTTCAAAACGTTTGACAGTTCATAATTTATTTAAATCGAATAGAAATAGTTAAAAACATTTTGCAACCAAGGGGGCCTAGGCAAACTCGGCGGCAGGCTCGGTAGTGGACAGGGCAGAGGGCTGGGCGAAGAGCTGGGCAAAGGGATTCCACGCAGGGGCCTGGCCACAGGATTCTGAAAGAGACAGATGCGGGGGCTTGGACTCAGGTGAAGGGTTTCAGAGGCTCTCAGTTCTCTCTTACACTTGTCAATAATGAATATCAAACTAAAACATAGCTTCATTATTATTTGCCGCCCGTTAATTAACTATTCGATTAATCAGCTCAGTTGCTCTGCAAGTATAAAATCTCGAAAAAGCCTACCGCTTTTTTATGTTTACTTTCCCATATTATAAACTTTCTATTCCAGTGAATTATTTTTTCGTTATTTTTATGTAAAAAAAACTTAGTACTGCCTTTTAAAATAAATAGATGCGCAGGTAAGAGACCGGGGCCGGCTTGCTGGAATCAGTGTCTCAGCTGAGACTGGGTGAAGGAAAGCACTGTAAAGGCTGGGACGCGCGAGCGTCTTGAGTCGATGTTTGAGTCCCGTTCAGCTCGTACGCTGGCTTTGACAGTGCTTTCTTTACCCCCTTCTCAGCTGAGACGATGTTTCTAGAAAGACAGCCCAGGCGTTTACTATTGTTTTGTTCGTCCGACTTGTCCTTACTCAGAGCTCGATTGATCTAGATTAAAATATTTATAGTGGTTTAAAAAATCAATGAAGTAGTACGAAGGTTATTTTATAAATTGCTTAACTCTACTCTTGCAACATCATGGCGTCCCTCAACCTTTCATCTAGCTTTAAGAAGTCGAGAATTACAATCTCGCCATTTAGGTTAACACCAATATTTCTACGTTGATTAAAAAAAAAAACGTTCTTAAGATTTATGGTATTTGCGGCACGGAAATATGTAGCTATTAATGTACTCATATCGCCTCCATAATATTCACAATTTGTAAATGCAACCACTGGCCTCCCTCTTCAGCTCACCAGTGTCAAACGCACTACTAAATTAACAGTTCAATAAATACTCCGGTATACGTAACAACATGACAGTTGAACAGAACTTGATGCTTGAATCAATCAAGAGTTTAAAATAAATCGCGCACATAAAATAGCTTGTCGTGTAAAGACAACTACACTCGCAGAGCGCGGTGACATAACTGACACTCCACTCGCACCCAACAAGCCGAACCTTGGCAAATAAGGACTACACAACGCTCTGTGGTATTCGGCTTGGAAATGCCGGGAGGACTTTTTACTACCGCACACATCTACCGCAAAGAAGACAGTAAATTAAAATGACTTCGAACACAAAACTAATCAATCAGAACGTCTCTCATGGTCTATTAGAATAAAAAGCACTTGCAAATAGCGCTGTACAGGGGGCCTTGCGGGCCGATCTCTCTGGATTACACGTTGAACTCGTCGCAGATTCCTGGCACAGAGTTCGACACAGTTCAAACTCATCGGATAGGGACAAAACGTACACTGCGTAGCAAGAGTTCCTATCCCCAATGGCCAGGAGGACTTCTCCTTGTCACTCACATGGAAGAGAAGGCGGTCCGTCGTGTCTTCGGTCCGTCGAAGCTACTGGTCACATGTATGCCCACAACAAAGGAAGGTTTCCAATGACGGCTACGGTGGAGTATGGTACGAGCAAGCCCTTCTGCGTGAAGCTGGTAGGCAGCGGCTCAACAAGTCCGTGTCTTGGAAATGCATATTGGACGTGAGTGTTACGGCGCGAGCAGTCAATGGAGGCAGGTTTATATCAGTTGTAGTTCGGAGGAGAAGGGGATGCGAGTCAGGATGATCTTTGATATCAGAACAGTTCAAATGGAGCTGGCGCTCGCCGCAGTCGATTACGGCATCCGTTGATGCCAAGAAGTCCCAGCCTAGTATTACATCGGCAACGCAGGTGGAGAGAACTGTAAAGATGACAATGTAACGATTTGCACCAATGATCACGGAGAATGTTGAACATCCGAGAGGTTGAACCAATTCTCCATTCCCCATACGTAAGTAGCGTCCAGGTGCTGGCGTCATCACTTTCCGCAAACGTCGGCGAAAACTCTCAGAAATGCATGATCTGGCGGCACCAAAATCAACGAGGTCTATGAGGTTTTGTCTATTAATTTCAACAGCAACAGTACTGGGGCCATCAATCAGAGAATTTATAAAGCAGTTTGTTACTGCAGTCTGACCTCCTGGGGCGACGCAGGCTGCTGGCTTCAGTTTGACGTCTGGTTGATTGGAGCGGCGACGTTGAGGGGTGTCACCGAACGCTGTCCTCGAGGATGCGGAGACGGAGATAGGCTTCGGCGGCTGTCGCCATGTGAGAAGGGGGCTTGACTTTGAGGCTGGTTGTCCAAGGGGCGAGCGCCATCATCAGTAAAATAGCGTGGGTGAGGTTCAGGGAAGCGTCTATACTCGTTGGCATTCGATTGTCGGCGGCAATATCGGGCGATATGACCGGGTCTGCAACAGTAGAAACAAATGGGTCTGTGGTCTTCAGTCCTCCAAATGTCGCACTTTCGGCGAGGGGTGTGTGGTCTCGACGTGAGTGGGGATTGATGCGGTAGGCAGAAGGGTTGCGGGTCGTGTGGCATTGAGCATACCAGTGCAAATGCGGGCGGCGCAGAGGTGCATGTCGGGGTCGCTAGTGTAAATGAGCCGAACGCAGCGCGGAGCTCGTCCTGCACAACTTTCTGCACGCTGTGCATTTGGGGACGAGGTTGGGGAGTGTCGGCCGACGCACGGAACTGGTCTAAAAAGGATCGCAATTCTTCGCGAATAATATTGCGAATCAGCGTCGGTAGATCAAGATTAGAAACAGAGGACATAGATACCTCTGGTTGGCGATCAAAAGGAGGCTTTGAGATGCGGGCGCTCTGTAGTTCCTCATATGTCTTGCACTCGGTGATGAGTTGTTGAACCGTCGTAGGCGATTTGGGAGCGACGATGGCGAAGAGGTCTTGTGAGAGCCCTTTGAACAAGTGCCGGATGCGATCTTCCTCTGTCATTTGAGGATCGACTCTACCGCAGAGACGGAGAACGTCCTCGATGTTGCAGGTGGAAGACTCTGCTGTGGACTGAAATCGGTGAGCGGGTTTATCTTTCGCCTGCTGCTTGCGGTGTTCAGGTTTTCCAAATGCTTCTGAGAAGGCGGCTGTGAAAGCGTCCCACGAGTTCATTTGATCTTCATGATTGTCGAACCACTGCAGTGCAGTGCCCGTCAAATAAAACACTGCATTGGCCAGTTTGAAGCTGTCATCCCAGTGATTGTGATGACTCGCCCTTTCGTAACTCTTGAGCCAATCAGTTACGTCCATTTCGGGTGAGCCACTGAAAAGAGGGGGGTCCCTTTGTCGGTTCTTGATGCGCGGTGCTGACGGTGTTGAACCAGCAGATAGTTGCCCGTTGGAACCACTGGCAGATGGTTGGCCATTGGAGTTGCCTCTCTCTTGTGACATGGCTGGAAGAAGGCGTCTATTTCGCAACTCCAGAATGGAGTTATGAAGCGGAGAGGTCGAGGAACTTAAAGCACCTCCACCACGTATGAGGGTGATAAAGAGTGATTTAATGGCGTAGATGATTCGTTGCCATACACTGAGCAATGCCCTGAGTAGCCACTGAACCGAGCCAAGTACACGCGTTTGACAATCCTCTCTTGGCACCTCGTCGTCTTTTATCCAACCATATATATATATATATATATATCTTTTATTGGTGATATCTAAACAGAAGAATAAAAAAAAAGCTACCGCTTATCTCTTCTTCGTTTGAACCATGTCGCGCTCTACTTGCGATAAGAGATAGGCCGGCGAATAACAGGGAGTTCTCGCAGATTGTTCGAATAACTCCGGCACCCTTGTACACGCAACGTATCGCTATCGGGTACCGTAATCGGAGTTGTAGGAACGATCTACTAAAACTTTCAGCCGTCTATCGATTTTGAGGCGGATTACACATAGTATATAGACGACGGAAATGCTGCCTTTCTCGCCTCAGTTTTTTCCCCCCTCATCATCATCATCATTATCATCATCATCATAATGTGTTTTTTTCCGTGCTTATGCGTCGAAAAACTGAGAGAAAAAAGGAGGGGAGGAGACAAGAGGGGACGATCCTCCTCCTTCTTATTATATAAAACAATTATTCTCCCAAAACTAGAATATGCAAGTATCATATGGCATCCACATCAAAATTATCTTTCTTCCAAATTAGAATCTGTCCAAAGTAAGCAGCCCGGTTTATATAAAATGACTTTTCGCCTCAAACTAGTGTCTCAGCTTTAAAACAAATTTGGGTCTCACTTTATTGTCTACCCGGCACAATATTTACCGCATATGTTTCTTTCATGACTTATACTACAGTAACTCGTGCTTTAAAATCACCTATTGTCCTTCCGCACATTATATTTCTCTTCGAACCGATAATTCCTGTAAGGTGCAGCAATACCAGTCACACACAAATTCCCTTCTGTTTTCACCCTTAATATTATCGATTACAGAATGAAATAACTTGCCAGACGAGATGGTTACTAACACAAATCCCGTTGAATTTAAAACAATGTGCGAGCGCCTATGGCATGAATTAGTACACGTACATGCTTATTTGTTGTTTTCATAGTCGCTTTCTGTTTCCCCATAATGAAATTGTTGTTTTATACATAGTTACGTTCAGTTGAAAATTGCAGTTGTGTACGTACGATGTCACTTCCTTTTTGTAAACTGTGCTGGGCTGATTGCGATTATTTGTTAGACCAATGACTGTGTTTGGAAAATTGTGTGATTATGTTGTTACAAATGCATGTACCACCTACCCCCCTCATGTAATGCGTCCTCAAAGACGCCCTTGAGGTAAATAAATGAAATGAAAAAATCATCATCATCATAGTTTTTTTTCTGTGCTTATGCGCCGAGAAAGTGAGGGAGAGGAGGAGACAAGAGAGGACGTCAAAACGCGGAGCTCTGATTGGAAGGATTAGTGGGTAGACCCTAAAGCTAGCTGCCTTTATGTCCACTGCGCTCGTCGAACGCGTTAAGGGTCGTTCACACAGTTGCGTCGACAGCGTATACCGCTGCGTTGCGACGCGCTGCACAGCGCCTCTCCATTCGCTCGTCGCAAGGGTCGCCATAGCAACAGCATGACGCAAGCAGTCTTAACGAGGCGCAAGGGGTTGCAGTCGCGCTCAAAAAACGCAACTGTGTGAACGAGCCTTTAGAACGCGGAGTGCCGGCCTCCGGCGTTTGGCTTCCGCATTTGAACGCGTTCGACGTTTGCATTGGAGACCAAGGCAGCTAACTTTAGGTGTACTTACTAATCATTCCAAACAGAGCTCGACGTTCTGGCGCACACGCGCGCCTCTCGTCTCCTCATCTCTCTCTCTCTCAGTTTGTCGGTGCAATGGACTGTGGTGTAGCACATAATACAAGGTGCCTCCGAAAACAATGTACGGGTTGTTTTCCACAGAGAAAATAAACTACTCATCACCTAACGCTCATTTCCGCACAAAGGTAGCGCTAAAGGTCCGAACCAGATGCCAAAGTTTTTTTAGCCCGAACCGATATCTCATTCAAAAGTTATAAGGGATTTTCTGGAAGTGGGAATAAGGATTAAGAACGGCCGATGGAGCTCTCGAATACACGGAGCCCTATGGCGCCAGAAACCGGAAAAGGGGTAAAATGGGCTCCATTTTTTCATTGAACTTTTCAGAAAATCACTTTTAACTTTTGAATAGGGTATCGGATCGGGCTGAAACTTTGGCATCTGGTTTGGACCTCTAGCGCTACCTTTGGGCAGAGAATGAGTGTTTGGCGATGAGCAGTTTATTTTTGCGGTGAAAACAAATACCGTAAATATTTTTTGGGGGACACAACGTGCTAGAAAAACACAATACAAGGGTTGTTCAAGGTTGAACGGGACTTGGTTCATAAGAAATCGTTAAACAAGTGTAGCATGGCGAAACCTGCGGAGGACGTTAGCGTAATTCTTAAGATCTCGTGCGACATATTTGACGCACCCCAGCCGCAGTTGCAGATATTATCACAGCGACTGATGTATCTGTATCTGCCGAGCAGCGGTGCATACTCAAATGTCCGAGGAAGGGGAAAGTTAAACCAAGCGAAACGTCTGTGAAGTTTTCGAGTACATTATTGAATACAATCGATGTCATGTACAGAATTCCACGAATGTTGTCAACAGTTTGGCGTAGGGAGATGGGCGGTGACAAATAAACCGGACGGACACGTTCGCCCGTCTTGTCATGCAGTCTAGTGGTTTCTACGCCGAAGGCATCATGGAGCTACCAGAACAATGGCAGTGGTGCCTATAGACGCGCACGGGGCATACTTTCAGAAACTGACATAGATTCGTGCTTGTCGGATTTTTTTTATAATTTGTTTTTTGTAGGAGTAAAGTTTTCGATCAACCTTGACCAACCATTTTAAAATGCGTATCAAAACTTGGGGGACGCTTAAGCTTCACCTTTAATAGTGCAACGCCATAGCGTTACAGGGTCCCATTCGCATCGCCTCCTAATTCGCTTTTCAAGCTCTTCCCGCCAGTGAGCAGGAAGTGCGGTGTACACGGCCTAGTCAGCAGCGTGTCTGACTCGCCATCGAAGGATCGTGGATTTGGGATCCCCACCTAAAACTTTTCAAATTTTTCTTCGAGGCAAATGAATTACTTCATATTGTGAAATCACTTGAGAAATGCGGCGACCTTTAATTAGCATCACGTATCATGTTTCTTGATCACTATCATTCCACGCGTGGCCTCACGTTTCATAGGAGCGTTGTGGGTTGTTTGAAATTCACGCGCGAGGTCATGTGGCTGTGACGTCATGACCCTATCGACCAATCAGGATTTTTGCACGGCACTCACGCCTGCTTTTGTGCCACGCCACCGAGGCCAACTTTTCTGCAATTTGAGCTCCTCAACGCTATCGCGTTAAAAATCACCCAGACAAATGCAAAAACAACATGCACTATAATAAAAAAAAAAACTAAAAAAACCTCAAACAACTGCTATTGAATCGGTGCTTTGCTACGCCAACCCATTGTTGCGGTCGAAAGGGCTCCTTTTTCAGAAATCATTCGTTTTCGCTACCACAGAACAACCATTAGTGGCGCTAACCTCAGCACTGAACTGCGTGTTGTTGTCATAGACCACAGTCAACACCACCTATACTTCATTTCAGCTTAAGTCTAGCCGCAGCCGCCGCTACGAGCAGCTAATGAACCAATCAAGAAGCCTCTAAAGCGCAAGTCACTAGGCTTCTCTTGTTTCCGATTGGTTCAGCGATGATAGAACGCGCACCGAGACATGACGACCGCCATGATGGTGCCCTTTTGACGCTGTCTGGTTGGTCCCATCAGCTCGTAGCGTTGGCTGCGTTTAGACTGAAACGCAGCCGAAGCTGAAACGAAGTATTGATGGAAAACCGTAGCGCTAAAGTTGCTACGTCACCTAATGAGGGCTAGCGAGGGTCACGCATTGAACTCGAGTGGCCTGTCAGTGCTCGGCGTGGACTTGTCGTCTCACCGATTGAACGCGCTGTACAGCCGAAAGCTGATGTAGCAATCGTGTCTAAGCTTCGCCCCTCGTTGGCCCTCAGCAGGTGACGTAGGGAATACAGCACTAGGTCCTTCTATCTTGGTTCATATGAGATGCTACGAAGCTGAGTGTCTATGAAAAAAAAAAGATATGAGGTAGCTACAGCTTGGGGTTCCTGTTATATCAGTGTTGTGATTTAGCGTTTTCGTCAGCGCCAAATATCCCCATAAGTAGATCACAAAACCCGACTTTAGGCAATGATAATTTTGCACACAAACGTTGAACGTAAAAAACGAACTATGAAATAAAGCCCTACTGTGCACCACTTTGCGCCGATTTCAAACTGCGGTATCGTTTGTTAAATACAACTGTTTGCGAGAGCACACGGAAGGTAGCATCCCATTTGTTTTAACTGCCACTGTTCACTACACTTTGGTACACGCTACAAAAAGTTAGCAGACGATGTATAACCTTATCGTTGCGGACATCATGCCCCGGTCAATGTTCGCAGTTCATCACCGTTCTGGGCGCGTCAACCGCCGGCGCAGGTTAGTGCCCAGTTTTCAAAAACACCGGCGTGATAAGAATTTGCGTCTACAGTCAGACACTGGATCAAAACGGCAGGGAGGTATTTCAGTTGTCCCTCTTCCAGCGTGAGCTTCTTAACCTTCGATAACATTACGGCACCTTGCGAGCTTCGAGCGTGCACGCGCACTCAAAGCACGGCGGAAGACAACGAGAGCATGCTGGACACCGGGCATCCGGAAGAAACGCTCTGCTGTTCTCATCACGACAGTTAGTTAAGCCATCTCTCACAAACGTTCGCAGGAATTATGGACATACCAAGCAAGGAACCGGTCAACACGGCCACGCTGCGTGTGGTGGTAAGGTGTGACACGGTCTTCACGTCCGACTCGTAGATCTCCACCAAGTCTAGGAGGGCCACTCCGGTAAGGGACATCACCAGTCCCTTCAAGCGGAGAACAGTCAAGGGCAATGAACAACGCACCCCTATTTAAGTGACTCTGATATGCTGCATGCACACATGGCTTGCATTGGCGTCACGCCAACAGCGTTTATTTATTTATTTATTATTCAATATACTCTTCAGCACCCAAAGGCCTTAGAGAAAGGGGGGGGGGATATACAGCGAAGGGAAAAACAATAAGCAAACTCTAGGTTTGTGACATAAAGTTTGCTAGTGGCAAGAACAATAAGAATAATAAGCTTTATACAATTATTAACATATTTGACACATCAGGAGATAAGGTACAAGCACTCTTCAATAAGTCGGGAAAAAAACACATTGTTGGATGATACCATGACAAGCGACTCAGGTAGAATGTTCCATGGATGAGAGGTAAGAGAAAAAAAAGAGTGTTTAAAGATATTAGTGCGGCACGAATATTCGCGAACCTTATTCTGATGATCTACCCTGCGTGATATGAAGTGAGGTAGCTGAAGAAACGATCATCGGTGGCCTTGCAGCTGAGCGGTGGCCTTGCTGCTGAGCGCGTAGCTTCTGCAGCATACGTACAGTCTCCAACAATATGGAAGACCGATTCGCTTGGACAGTTGATGCGGCAGCGTTAAGCGCACGTTGGTCGTCGGCACTTCATTCCTCGGGAGAGTAAAAAACAAAAGTTTTGTTTATTTCCTAACCCCAAGACAGGATGGGCTGGCGAAAGCGAATTCTGCGGAACGGCATGAAACCAAATCGTCGAATGAGTCTTTCATATTTGTGGGCACTGTACGTTACGCAACGGGGACTTTTTTTTTCTCGTCGAAATCAAGTATGAATGACTACGAGCATGGTGTGATAATGTCCCATGCAAGTCACCTGTGTTCCGTTTCAGCGTGACTCGGCAAAGGGCGAGCACTACGGCTCCCGCGAGCCAATTAAAACTATAGGGCGAAGAATACGGCCCCACTCCCAAGCAGGAGTGCAGACCGATTGTGTACCTCGTCGCTTAGCTCACTCTGACGGTGTGATTGGCTCGCTGGGGCTGTTGCTTACGCATTCTCCTAAGTTATACTGGCACAAGATCAAGAGTGATGTACCGAATTTGAAACAATATTCGAAAGTTAGCAGCCTATACACTCGTCTCTGCCCTCCTCAAAGATGATGCCTCATTTGTTGTGATGCTTTGGGTTAAGGCGGATTGACGCGCAGAAAAGGAGTTTGCCATTTGTTGACCTACTCACCATACCGAAGGATCCAAGATTCAGGTTCAAGGTCTGGCCTAACGTTATCCAGAGACGGCTTCTTTTGGACACCATGGCTCTCACGTTTGTGGGAAGATACACACACAGTACTTACTGACGTGCTAGGCTCTCGCGGACCGGGTTGTAATTCAAAGCAACAGTGCAATCTGCATTATAAACCGCCAACAGTGTGGCGGACTAGATAAGAACCAAGAGCATCACTCCGACAACTCTGCTGACCTTCATGTCGGCATGGACAAGTGAGCCGACGAATGTCTTTGTGAGCAAAGATTTATCTCAAAACTTAGATCTATGTAAACAGGCACTCAAGTGCACAACGGCTTCATCGCGGGTCTTTTAAAAAAAAACTGTAGTTCTTTTTTATGTCTAGGTTTGTATTACGGTTGCGTGAGGAAGGATGGTAAGAAATTGTTAGCCGACTTCCTCCACCTTCCTCCTTTGTTCACTCTTTCATACTGTGTGTAGCATGCGATGCATGTAACAGACTCGCTCAGTGGTAATCAAGCTGTTAAACTACGTTGACCCTGCACGATTGCTTAATGATACGTCGTAAAGCGCGGAGCGGCAATGTTTATCTCGTAGGAGGTCGCGGCACGGATTAGCTCGGGAGCCAAAGTACAGGGATTTGCGTATATGCGGAAGTATCTTGTGAATATCTCGAGAAACGTTTGAACCACTTGTGTGAACAGAAGGACAAAGCGGATATATTTTGTTTTCTTCAAGCCGAGTCGCGACTTCGCAGAGGAAGAGACATATGAAACAGCGTCACAAACCAAACTGCCAGAAGTGAGAAAAACCATACTTCGGTTCGCGAATCGTGTCTCAATGGGAACGTCCCTGCTTTAGTGCAGTTAATATATAAGTATCGTCCTCACCTTTCTGGTATCTGTGCACTATCTCATCACATCATCATTAGATGCGGCACCGGATGCCTTCTTGGTAGTGGCTATTTGCTGTGTTGCCGCGGCTCTTTTGAACCAAAATAGATACTACTATTACAATGAGTATATCATCGAAAAGTTAATGGCTGTTCTGCATCGAGCAAGGTGGCCCCCTATCGCGGAAGGTGCATCATCGTCATCGTTTAAAGCAGGCTCTTTTGCTCGTAGGAAAGGAGAAGGAATGTGGTTAAGCGCTTAAGGAGTACACCGCATACTATATATAGGCTGCACCGCAAAGGATACCAAATTTAATTTTCAAGATGAACGCCTGCATCAATATTTGAGGGAAATGTTTCATAAACTCTTACATACGATCAAGCACAAACTCTTATCTCCTGAACTCACTTTCGAATCTATGGCAGCTCACACACGTCTCGCAATAAGCTATACTTTCATAACTCCGTCATTGCGCGTGTTGCACTTTGAGAACTTTTTGGCCAGGAGCGGAGCGCCTATGGATTTTTGCTTCCGACCAATTGCCACAATGCGTAACGTGGAATTACGCCGCGATGAGGCGCTTCGAGGTTTGAAAGAAGTATTTTAGTCACTGGCTCGGAAAGTAATCTCCTGACAGCATCAGAGTGACGGCCTGTATGTTTTGGTAAAATTCGCAGCTACTTCATTCAATTTAACATATTAATTATGTCGGTTTTAAAAATCTCTGTACCATACCAAGCAGCACGAATTTCGGCCAAGCATTGGCCAATGGCTGGCGATGGTCGTTTCGTCAATGGCCAAGTAGTGGCCATTCATTGGCCAATGCTTGGCCGATGGCTGATGGCCAATGGCCAATGGCCAGAAAAAAGCCAGCCATCGGCCAATGGCTGGCCACTGTCTGGCCACTGGCCAAAGGACCATTGCCAGCCATTGGCCAATGATTGGCCAACTCTGTGCTGCTTGGGTAGTCACTGGTATCGTAAGAAACGAAGGGCATGGTTTATTATGTTCACCGGTTTTGCTCTGTGATCTGATCCTCTGCGTTTTTATTAGCGGACACCGCAATCTTATTGGCTATACGGTGCGATAATGGTCGAGACGCCCTCAACTTTCCGCGCCCATGCCATCTTTACGGTGTGGGTGACTACAACAATCAAAATTAAGCCCGAGTCTGCTGGGGTCTTCGGTATACTTGTAAGTAACGCGTTACTATGCTTGCATTCGCATCAAGAGAAAAGGACGTTTTTGCGCATTTGCTCATGTGCTGCGCGAAGTAGCTCTTACAAGAGGGTGTTGCCGAAGAAAGAAGCTATGCTTTTGGTGTTTGAAACGTGTGCGTCTTGATGAGATCACAAGTTAATATCAGATGAACATAGATGTGCAGGGTGTTTTTTTTTAGCCTTACATATTTGTTAAAAAAAGAACCGTGAAAGCTACACTTAGGTGATTTGTGCAGGTGAGTTATACGAGCAGGGGGACATATCATAGGGGGCTAATAGTAACGATCAGCTGGCTCATTAAGTAAAATTTGGCTCCAGAGTTCAAGGCATTTGCGAGATCATTCGCGACGTCGTCCGGGAAGAGCTCAGGATGCTCCTGCCTACTATCAACCAGCCGGCCTTGCTGTCGATAGCGGAGGTTGTCCGCGAAGAAGTTAAAAGGGCAATCCAATCGGAGGCTCCTGCCAGTGTAGCAGCACCCGAGGAGCCCACCCTGACCTACGCCGTAGTAGCTCGGAGACCGGCGCCTGCCACCCGGCAGTATTCGACGCCGCTTTGACGTGAGCTACCAGCGTCACACACTTTCCGACGTCGGGAAAGGCAGCCCCAGCTCGCCCGTACCGAACAACCGTCGCCTAGGAAGACGGATGTATGGCGCACGGCCGATCGACAACCCCTGCGTTATAACTGCGGCGAGGCCCACCACTTCTACCGGAGGTGCCTATACCGACAAATGGGCCTGCGATGTTTTGCGCCGAGCGACCGGAGACCCCATCTTGGGGAGCGACCGAGGGACATCGCAGAATACCTCCAACGACCCATGTCCCCTGTGCCGACTCTACCACGAGGTTCCCGTTCGCCTTCGCCTCGACGTGCGCTTTTGACCTTCCCGCCGCTCACAGCGGGACAGCCTGTCTACCCTATGTCGTCGGAAAAACAAAGTGCGGCAACCCCCCCTGCGGGTGGTGTTGCCGAAGACGACCGAAGTAAAGAGCCTCCAAGGACGCCGGAGCGCTCCCACTCTCTCAACGCCAACCGCGCAACGGCGCTCCTGCAACGGTGTTCAACAGCATAAACGTTGTTGTCGACGGCCACGACGCATCGGCACTTGTGGACACCAGAGAAGACAACTCAGTCTTGAGTGGGAGGGAGGCTGTCCCGCCGCCTGCGAAAACTGACGACGCCGAGGGATGGACTTCAAATACGAACCGTGGGAGGCCACTTCATCACACCAGTCGGGATATGCACTGCTCGCGCCGAGATTCAAGGTGAGATGTGCCCTGTGAAAGTTAAAGTATGGCGCCGTCATCGACCTCGGGGCAAAGCAATTTCCGCTGCGAAAGCCTGTTCTGCCGCCGGTGGACCCAACACGACGTCAACCGCTATCCTAGTCATTGCCGACCATGTGAACCTGCCGCCGCTGTCAAGTGTTTTCGTAACCGTCATAACCGACACAGCCATGTGAGGTGAAGCTCTTCTGGAAGGCGACGTCCACCTGCTCCTTCAAAAAGGAATTCGCGTAGCACGAGGTGTAAGGGTTGTTCAAAAGGGACGTACAACTGTTCTCGTGACGAACGTTCGTGAGTAGCCGCAGTACCTAACGACGGGTACCTCCGGGGGCCACGTGGAGTAGCTGTAAGCTCCAGCAGTGGTCCCGTAATCTGAGAAAACGTCGTCGTCACAGCACAAGGGCACGTCGCCGCGGTAGCTCGACATCGACCCCAAGCTTTCAGCTCCAAAACGCCGGCAATTGGTTGAGCTGCTCGCTGACTACAGTCACTGTTCTGTCACGTCGTCGAGACTTCGCCAAAGACCAGTGGCGAAACATCGTATTGTTACCAACGGCAACGTGCATCCAGTTCACCAGTCACCGTACCGTGTCTTATTAAAAGAGAGGGAAGTCATCCCAAAACAGGTTCAGAAAATGCTCGACGATGACATCAACTAGCCATCAAGCAGTCCATGGGCTTCACCTGTCGTGCTCGTACAGAGAAAGGAGAAAACCCCGAGATTCTGTGCGGACTATTGTTGACTCAATGCTGCGACAAAAAAGACGTATATCTGCTTCTACGTATCGGCGGTTTTCTAGACCGTCTGCGCCACTACTGATACTTTTCGTCGATGGACTTGAAGGTTGGCTACTGGCAGGGCGAGTTAGGCAAACTGAACCGCGAAAAAATCACCTTCGTGACGCGCGACGGTATCTAAAGGGGATCCCCTTTGGTCATGCAATGCACACCGCCGGCGACCTTTCAGCCTGTCAAGGACACCGTGCTAGCAGGCGTAAAATGGCAGAGCTGTCTCGTCTACCTCGACAACATTCTGGTGTTCGCCAGCAACTTCGACGATCACTTACCACGACTATGTGCCACACTTCAAGCCATCAAGGCCGCTGGACTAACTCCCAAGCCAACGAAATGTCGGTTCGCTTATGGTGAGCTCATATGTTCCTATAGGCCACCTCGTGAGCAGCGAGGGAGTTTGTCCTGACTCCGAAAAACGCACGCCGTAGCAGCATTTTTCTCGCCGTCGGACAAAAAGACCGTAAGAAGATTCCTAAGGCTCAGTGCCTACCACAGGTGCTTCGTTCGAGATTTTTCGAAGCTTTCTGCGCTACTGACATACTTTAGAAAAGACACCGTAAAATTCCAATGGACAGAAGAACACCAACGGGCGTTCGACGAGCTTAAACGAAAACTTCAAACACCTTGCGTCCTTGGCCATTTCGACCAGCATGCAGAAACAGAAATTCACACGAACGCAAGTAACAAGGGGCTCGGCGCGGTGCTGGTCCAAATACAGGAGGGAACGGTGCGGGTAATCGCCTATGCAAGCCGGACACTGTCCAAGGCGGAGGGCAATTCCTCTACGACGGAGAACGTATGCCACGCCGTCGTCTGGGCCATCATCAAGTTTCACCCGTACTTGTACGGAAGTGCGTTCCGAGTGGTTACGGACCACCACTCGGCTCTGCTGGCTCGCGAACTTGAACGGCCCCTCAGGACTCTCGCCCGATGAAGTCTACGACTGCAGGAATTTGACATAACCATGGTTTACAATTCCGGCCGAAAGCACAGTAACGCCGATTGTTTGTCAAGGGCCCCCATCGAGGCCGGTCCTGTTTGCACTGAAGATGACGACGACGAGTATTTTTTACGGCGCACTACATGTAAGTGAAATGGCAGCACTCGAAAAAGATGATCCTGAACTTTTAGGACACATTGAGTACCTAGAGGGACAAGGAAGTGCGGTTCCCCGCGTTTTCATACGAACACTGCCATCCTTCTTCATATGACAAGGTGTGCTGTAAAAGGAACACTTAACCGACAACAACACAGTGCAGCTGTTTGTGACTCCTTCTAGTCTTCGCGAAGAGATGTTTCAAGCCTGCCACGATGACGCGACGGCGGGACATCTTTGCTATAGCAGGACTGTTGTCAAGATAGGGGAGAGGTACTACTGGCCGAAGCTTTCGAAGACAGGTCATTACTGCACCCAATCTTGCCACGAGTATCAACGACGGAAGAAACCACCGACGAGATCGGAAGGACTTCTTCAGCCAATTGCACCGGCATCTGCCCCATACCAAAAATTGTAATGGATTTGCTTGGAGCGTACCCACCACTGACGCAAGGAAACCGTTAGATGAGCGTCGCGACCGATTATCTCACACATTATGCCAAGACGAAAGACCTTTTATAAGATACGGCTGTTGAAGTCGTTAAGTGTTTCATCGAGTCTATAGTCCTGCGGCACAGCGCCCCGGAAGTCCGCATTACAGACCGTGGATCGTCGTTCATGACTCAGCTGACGCAAAAGATTTTTGTCTCACTAGCCCCAGCCCCGCCGAACCAGCTGCGTACCATCCGTAGGCAATGGACTAACAGAACGGGAAAACAAAAATATCGCCGACATGATCTTTATGAATGTCGACGTAGAGCACAAGACGTGGGACGAGTTGCTACCCTACGTCACGTTTGCCTACAACACGGCGGTGCGAGACCACAGGAGTAACACCGTTTCAGCTAGTGCATGGCAGAAAAGTAACGACCATGCTCGACGCGATGCTGCCCCACGAATCAGCTGACGATGGGAGCCATACGAGCTGAACAAGTTCGCGAGCTCGACCGACTCCGGATTCAAGATCAACAACGTGTCGACGCTACCCGGTAGAACCTTCGCCGGATCGACGTTCGCTTCAAGCCCGGAGACCCTGTATGTGTGGGCCTGGACCCCGATACTACGACGCGGTCTAAGCGAGAAACTCCTGAAGCGCTACTTCGGACCCCACAAGGTACTTTGCCTGACTCGGAGGTCTGAGCTTCGAGCTGATGCCCGGCGGAACAAGAGCATCATTACGCCACCCACCATGTCCTAAGGTCGTCCACGTCGTGCGCCTGAAGCCGTACAACGCACGACAGGACTGTGAACTTATCCCGTGCTGCACTTGATACGACTGTGTTTTACCAGCCTCTGTATTTCTCTATTCTTGTGTTTGCTTTGCTCTGTTTTGTTTCCTTGTACACTGCATCAAGGCGATGCTCTTTTTAAAGGGGGTTTCATGCCAAGCGCGTCTCCGATCAAGCGTTCCAGTCGCCGAGTGGTTATCGTGCTTGGCTCCCACGCAAAGGGCCGAGGTTTGATGACTGGGAGCGGACGCACCTTTTTTATTTCTGTAAATGCCATGTTCTGGTGAATTCGAGAACCCTGTTACTTATTAAAGGTCCGAATGTTCTACGCGCCGAACTTTCTACGCCGATTGTTCTAGAAGCCCACACGGGTAAACAAGGGGCTCCGCCTGGCGAGCCAGAGTCAGTCTCGCCCTAGCACTCGATGCTGCTGTTTCGCCGCCATCGCCACCATCGCCGCCTGCGACGCTAACCTTCTTCTATTTGTTTTAGGTACACGTTCGCGCCATTAAACCTTTAGTTTTCTTCAGGCACTCGTCGCCTCATCAATTGTCATTCGTGACAGTATGACGCTTTTGAGTTTTCTGTAATCGATTGCTTAAAAAATAACTGAGGAGGTTGAACGGAGCAGAAATTTTGTTTTTCTCCACAAGAGGCACCTCTCTGACTGATTAATCTCGGCTATATTTATCTCTCTGGAAAGAACGATTACAGTGAAAATAAGAATGAGCAAACTCCATTGGCGATTATTTCCGGGTTTTGGAACGAATTTGCCGGCCACGGCACATTCTTAAGCCAACCACCGTGTATTCTTATGCTGACATCGGGACTGTCCGTTCACACGTAGTTCGTCTGATTAGGAAACTTGAAAGCGCAGACAAAGACAAACACGAAGGGGCGCGGACAACTGCTCGTCCGCATCCTCTTCTTTGTGCCCGTCTCTGCGGTTACATGTTTTCCGGGCATCATGCGAAAACCATAGTCTGTTGCAGGGTTGGGCAGTATCGCGATACAAATGTATCGCGATAGTATTTTAGAAATACATTTCGTATCTGTATTTCTGTATCGCGATACATTTATTTCACCAGTATCTGTATTCCTGTATCGAAATACATTTTGGATGTTTCTTTGTATCGCGATACACTGTTGAAATGTATTTCGTTACATTTCTTGAGAAATACTGCCCCCCCCCCCCGGAAAAAAAAAAAAAAGTCCGAACGCTTTTTTTTTACTTCTTAGGGCTTAGGGTTAAAAGTGCGGGGCATTGTTGCTATCGGACCAAGGTTCCTTCCGATTCTCCAAACTATTTTTCTATGCATCCTCCTCTCTCTTCTGAGAAGTGTTGCGTAGTCGGGGACTTGTGGCGTGCCAGGATTGGAGTCAGAGCACCTTCTGCGCAGGTCCTTAGTTAAGAATTTCTTCAGTCATTCTTTGCTGGCATCCAATGTTCGCTTATGAATATATCTCTTGCCTTATCGTACACAGTACACCCAGCCGGCAAAGCTGAGTCACACCAGCCACGAGCCTGGCGGTGGTTGACTTGAATAGTAGGATGACTCACGCAGTGAAGTTCACACATATTCGAATGTGTCTGCGGCTGCGCCGTAATATTGCACGACTCACGGGTACGTCATCAGCCGTGAACGTGACCCCTGCTCTGGGGATCCAAAACCCAGGAAGGATGCCAGACGTGGCCTCGCTTTGCCGACCCAGCTTCGTACACCACGACTCGTCTCGAGCGCGCTGTTTCTCGTAGAGGTCGCACCGTGCCGGCAATATCGGGTCGCAATCCGAGGTCTCTGTTTTGATGACTAGGCGAAACTTGATGACTGCAATCCATGCGTCGGTGGCGGAAGTCTGCAGGAAGCACCTTCACAACAGGGATGCCATCGATCGCTTTTTCAACCGTAACAGAAGATGAGACACGTCAAAAACTTCCACTTCAAACTTCAGCTTCATCTCAGTTGGCGTCTCTAACAAATGTGAAAAATGTATTGCAGAATCAGTATTTCTTATTTGTATTTCTGCCCTCCCGAAAATGTATTCCTGTATTTGTATTTCCAAATACTTTTTTTTTCTCTATTTTAAATGTATTTCCCGATACTTATCGCGATACATGTTTACAGATGTATTTTAATTATCAGTATTTTGGCTACTATTTTAATGTCTCAGTATTTGTATTCCAA
>JABSTQ010008181.1:0-42641 GCA_013358835.2 Ixodes persulcatus | reverse complement strand
CACTTTCTCGAGATCTGCAACCTGGGACCCGACGCCCTGGATCAAGACATGCTAACGGACGGCTCCAAGAAGAAGTGGGAGGTGTCCATCTTCGAGGGGTCCTGGGTGCGGGGTGCCACCGCGGGGGGATGCCGAAACTACCTGGGCAAGTGGGCCATGCCCCCCTCTTCCTCTTTCGTCCCATCTCTACATATTTTCCGGACTATGATGTGGTTTTTGGTGTATAGTCCATGGGGGCGAATTTAAATCGATTAAAAAAGGTTTTCGTTAGATGGTCCACACCTAGTTCCTAATCCGCAAGTAAAAAAAATTATACGCTGCACACCTGGACAAATGCCTGCTTTATTAGCTCAAAACGAGGCTTGTATCGCGCAGAAATTATCATTAACATACCCTGTCATTCACAACATCCGCCACGTCTCGTCATGGGGAACGATTTAGATAAACCGAATCCTCGTATAGTCTGCACCAGTGGGTAGTCTGCACCACGTAAAGTTTAAACTTCGAAACACAGATACTTTGTGGACTATAGTTGGGAAAGTACGGCATACTCCATTTCACCCAGTGTTGGGTAAAGTACACCTAAAATGGACTTGAAGTGAAGTACAAAGTAAATGGGAAGTTATGTACTTCAAGTTTAGTACACCAGGCATAGTGTACTTGAAGTAAAGTACTATAAAGACAATTTGCACTTTAAAAATAAAGTATGACTATTTTTTAACACAATCTTTCATGATTCCGTTTCATTCCCCTATATGGTGTTTTTCTCTTAAAACTGGTATGCATCACCCCAGGGTGATTTTCGGCAGTGGAGGCGAATCTTGGATAATGTCGATTGACCACAGAGTAGTTGTTTTTACTCTTGCCGAGTTCGAAATGCAGCGGGAAAGCCGCCCCCAGTAAAAACGGAGTGATGCGTCGTCTGCTTGCCTTTCTGGTGAAAGTAGAATATCCCTCCCAGTATTTCTTTTGAGTTGACAAAGCATCATTTTGATACAAAGTTAACAAGACCAAATTTGGAGAATGTACTTTGAAGTCAGGAGTTGTACTTTCCTCAGAAAGTAGCAGAAAAATACTTAAAGTAACATACAAGTACATACTCGGAGAATGTACTTCAAGTAAAGTACAAGTTTTCTAATTCTACTTAAATTAGTACTTTAAGTACCACATACTTAAAGTACATCCCAACACCGGTTTCACCGAATGATGAACTGCACCGTGGAAATGATGGACTGCACCAGAGTGGAAAAACTTTCAGTCTTTCCACTCTGGTGAAGAAGAAGGAAGACCAGCGGAGCTGTACAATGGAAAGTAATGGCCGGCCGCAAGTCGGCAAGCCAGAGTGGAAAGGCTGCCGCCATCTATGAGCGACGGCGGCAACCAGACACGTGGCTTGCTGCCGTCGCTCATAGATGGCGGTAGGTGTCCAAAGTTTGGTGTCTTCATTTCTTTGCGGGGGACACGACCTGGGGAAACTAGCCCTGAAAAGCTCCGCTGTAATAGCTTTTAGCTTTTCCACTCTGGTGAAGAAGGTAGACCAGCGAAGCTGTACTATGTTGGGACAACCTCAAGGGCGATTTCTTGGACGACCTCAAGGGCAATGCCTAGACGATGATGTCTAGGACGACGTCCAGAATGACGTCTAGAACAACCTCAAGGACGACTTATAGGACGACCTCGAGGACGATGCCTAGGACGACCTCAAGGATGAAGCCTAGGACGACTTCAGGGACGACGTCTGGGACAATGTCAAGGACGACGTCTAGGACGACCTCAACGACGACTTCTATTACGACCTCGAGGACAACATCTAGGACGACATCTAGGACGACCTCAAGGACAACCTCTAGGACGACCTCAAGGACAACGTCTAGGACAACCTCTAGAATGACGCCTAGGGAAATTCAGTGTTTCCACTCTGGTGAAAATCAGAATGGAAAGGCTGGAAAGGTTGCCGCCATCTACGAGCGACGACGGCAACCAGACAACCGGCAAGCCGGTTGTCTGGTTTCTGCCATTGCTCATAGATGGCGGTAGCTGTCGGGAGTTTTGTGTCGAGACTTATTTGTCTACGGACACGAAACTGGTGAAACTAGCCCTTAACAGCTCCACTGTAAAAAGGAAGGGGTCGAAAAATTTGGATAATTTTTTTAAAGCAGGTTAGCACCCTTTGCATGATTTTTTTTATTATTCCAAAATATGACCCCTAGGTCTCAAGTATAGATTGCACATCCTGTCGTCCAAGGTTTCGACGGGTCCATGGAGTTTTATGAAAGAGCACGCACATCCAACGACTCTGTCCACGGCGGGTTCCCCGAACCCACATCCATCCATTGGGTTCTTTGAGCAACCTGATTGGTTGATGCCTTACGTGGGCAGCGCGCCTCTGGTGCTTTGATTTGTCTTTAAGGAAAACTTTTCTGTGGTATGGCTAAAAGATTCCAGGCAAGATAATCTAAAGATGTGGTATGAACCATATCAGCTAATCCAGCGCTGTGAAGGTATCATGTGGCTATGCAGCCTGCGCATTGTTGCGCACTCATCCGCAAGGTCACGTGATATTCGCGTGGCATTGGACAGACTCCAGCGGCTCTGAGCATATGCTGCTGTCCATTGTAAGGAAAAATGGAGATTGCAGTAGACTCTCATCAGTTAATTCAAACCTCAGGAAGCCACACATTTTGTTTGAATTATCAAAAATTCATCTAAATATGATGCAAGACAAAATTATGATTTGCCATATGAATGGCTACACATACAAAGCAGATATTTGATGATCTCCTCTACATAGGCCTACTGATCATAAGCAGTTATGTTATGCCACACATGAAACATCGGTGAAATGTACGAGATAAGTTTATTTGTCCTTCGAAGGTGTTGTTTATTGTGGACTGTTCAGACAGCACCTGACAACTGAAAACAAAATTGAGTTCGTTCCTCAGGCCAAGAAGTTGTCTATGGGGACATATTTGAGCAATGAAAACGGGCACCGCGCGGCACTTCTCATTACAACTTGCGCGGGCGCTGTGATGTGGACATATGCCATGCCATGCCACCTCACAGCGTCCGCTCATGTTGCTAGGGAAATTTCTGCGTGGTGCCCGTTTTCGTAACTTATGTGTGCCCTGCTTGAGCCCTGTGGAGTGTGCTTCTCATTGAGCACCGGTGCACTCTGCGGGTGTTGCCTCTCTGTAATGCACCGGTGCTAAAAAAAAAAGCGCACTCAACGGGGCCGTGAGAACGAAAAGTATGAATTACACCAGAACGCGCCGTTCGAATTAAGCGGCTTATGAATGCATTGAAGATATAGTGGGACAACCAAAATTTTGAAATTTATTTGAATTAACCAGAAGTAGGAAATATCCGAGTTTTAATTTTCGCGAGCCTAGTGTAGATAGCGCTCTGCCGCACAGTCTAGCGTCTGTCAATGAACACAAAGTTAATTTACAGATTTTAGCTAGTTATCCAACTTATGATGACAATTATTCCCCCATGTTATGTCCAATGAGTCCCATAGACACACTGCGAAGAAGACATTATGTAACTGCATTACCCATATTTTTTTTAAATTTGTTTCAATTAAAATTAAGCACCCTGTATACCAGCAAAGTTTTGATGAATGTTTGTATACAGTCCTGTCTCGTTAATATGGGCACTTGTATTTCCCCCACAAAGTGTTCATAATGGGAGTGTCTATAGTATATGAGACAAAAATTCATGTATTTACCCAGTTAATCGCCAAAATACTGTGTTTATTGAGGGGTATTTATATTAATGGGGTTCATAATAACAAGACATGACTGTAGCTGGTTTTCGCTGCCTAAAAATATAGTGCATCACACTTTTTTAAATATAATTTTGTGCGTGCCAGTTTACAGTAGAGGTATGCACACTTCAAGCTCTTAAACAATGGGTTACTGCAAGCCATGGAAGGATATAACAAAGTTTTTGAAAATTATAAATTATGCTAAGCTCTGGGCAAATAAGACATGCAACACTGCAGTGTCCAAATACTGATTGTGGCAACGCTGAATGTTGACACGGCACTCATTGTTACAGCGACAGTGTATGTTGCACACGAGCAAATACACATCATTAAAAGATGTACAGCGTAAAGGAACAAGACACAAACAGAAAGGAACACACCACAGCGCGGCGCATCCTTTTGCGCGTTGCATCTTTCAACAGTTTGCATCATCAACTCATCTAAGCTTCTATGTTAACGAGCAAATACAGTGAGTGGTGCCGTATATCTCTGTCGAGATGGTGCAGTACAATGTTGAGAACAGTTCTAAAAACAAAATGTGTTATAGGGCTGGGTTTCACGAGGAAAGTAGCATGTTACACTTGATCGTGATGCTTGATCAACACACAATTGAAGGTTTGCGACATCACATAACACCATGACGTCGCATCACACTTGACTTGGCATCAAGTTCGGGTGTCACGTGGTGTCAAAAGTTGTGACCTCACATGATGTCATGTGTCACTGATGTCACATATCGTTATGAGGTCATGTAACTGTGATGTCATGTGAGACTGATGTCATGTGACATTACATTACATCATGAAGTCACATGGGCCTGTGTTTTCCCATGATATAAAGATGTCGTGTGACACCATGACGTTGCATGATGTTACTGTATCATGTGACTTGGAACACATACAGACAGCATGTGCCCAGTTCATTCGTAACACATTTTGTGCGTCTCCGAGTTTATAAGATATGGTCGAAACATGCTTAATTTTTTTATTGTGGTCATTCGTTCTCCTGCAGACACTTTCTGGGTGAACCCACAGTACTTCATTACGCTGGAAGACCCCGACGATGATGACGAGGAACAGAACTGCACCCTCATCGTGGCACTGATGCAGAAGAACCGGAGAGCGGCGAGGACCCTGGGCGCTGGCTTGTTCCTCACCATTGGCTTTGCGCTCTACAAGGTGGGCAGACTTATTAGTGCAGGACACCTTGCGCCACAGTGGCTAGGTGGCGCAAGCAGCCGCCCAATTCGAAGGGTTCAATCCTGTTCGTCTACCCTTTGGTACAGTCGTGATCTACATATAGGAAGGTGAATGTGCGACCGTCCACCACTCTGCTGTACAAGCGGTGTCATGAAGCGGTGTCCATTGTTGTGCGTACATTTTGGGAACCAAGCATTCCAAGGCTGCTGCCAGTACTGAGCAGTCAGTGTTTATGCGTTCACCTGCATATGAATTGCGACTGTACTCGACTTACTTGGAGATTGATTTTGGCCATGGGTGGGAAGCGAAGTCACTTGTTTGAGTCCAATTCGGCAGGTAATAACTTCATTGGTTAGTGCTTCACAGTGATTTTGTTGGGGATGCCAGTTTGGTCAGGGATACTCAAATTAGTTTAAGGGAAGATGCTCCTCTGGCATACTTTCTTTTTTGTAATATTGAGGTTAGGGGTCCGAAATTAGTAGTAGTAGTTAGTAGAAATTGGGTTCCTCTTTCCATTTATACAATTCATTTTCACATAGCTGCTCTAGTTCATTATTTGTTCTGCATGGCATGCATAAAAAACACCCATCTTTTGCACTCAATATTTCCTACTAATTATAAAGATAGAGTGGCCTAAACAGCCAGGTTGGTTCCCCATGAACTACTGAGTGTGAATATATATTGAATCAACAATACCTAAAAAAAATTCATACAAAAATGAAAGAAAGTTTGTGTCAATATTTCTAAACTTTCACTTTTTGTTTTGCATTTTCTTTTAAAGTGGTAGTATTTCTTTTGTAACTAACAGGACTTTCACACTCTGTATGCCTACAAGACAACTACAAGAGGAAAGCATTGTTTGCACAAGCTCTGAAAACAGGCAAAAACACCAATTTGAGAGAAACGCATTTCAAAGTTTATTTTTATGTGAGACACGAAACTCCTCACTCAAACCCCATGAGACATGGGGATGATGTAGTCCCAAATGTCTATCCCTGGAACCCCAGACTAGAACTCTCCAGCAGCATAGGTCACGCCCTCACAGTCATGACAAATGCTAATCGCGCATGCTTCGAGCATTGCCTTTACGTTGACCGCGAAGCTGTCACGGCTGGCGGCAGAAGCAGAATGCCATGTGTATGCAACCCAATGAACTTCACTTGAGCTCCAACGAAGATGCAAGGCCCTTGCGTTTGTTCTCAACTTACACAACGGCGAGTTCGCACTTGCCACATGCCCCACATGTCGTGCCGCTCACAAGTCGCGTCCAAGTTTCACTTTTGCAGATAACTGTGTTTCCGCCGCTTTCTCAACGGTTTCATTATTGCGAAATGTCGTCAGCTTCGTTTCCAAAGCACTCACGAAGTCCGACACGTCGCCGACGAGCTCCGAAGCGCTCGTTGCTCAGCACTTGCGGTGCTCAAAAGCTTGAAGGCACATAGCCATTCTGCTGTAGTGGTAGGTCCACGGGTGGGTCTATTGCGCATTCGTCGCACTTTTGCGCTTTTGCTTGCGCTTTTCTTTGTACGGGCGAAGTGACCGGCCCTTCCAGAGTCAAAAGTTGCGTTTCTCGTCGTAACTAGTAGTGAGAAACTCTCGATAGGCGAACAGAAAGCTTAGTTCTCGTTTGAGACAATGTGCGATGCAATGCGACCAGAAATGATGCGCCGGCTCCACTGCATGGTGCGTCAGGGCGGCAGCCAATGGCAGTGCTGCATTTACGTCAGGTGGTTTTAAAAGACCACTTGGGGCCTCATCGGGACGCAGTAAAATGTTTCCTAAGGCGAAAGCTTTACTTGTCCCATTATGCGAAAAGGCGTCGGCATTATGCCCGAAAGATGGTCATAAAAATACGTCATCAAACATGCGCTGCTCTAGGTCAAGCGGACGCGTCTCGGAGATAAAACACAAAGAAAAGCACAGCAACACAGATGCTTCGTCACGGAAGCCGTCGTGAAGCCGGCGGGGTTCGCCACGCCTGCGCAGTGGGGGAGCGTGATGTCACTGACAGAGCGCCGTGTGAGAAAGAAAGACGTGGCGCACTGCTTGTAGGAATGCGCTGCGTGTAGGAATTCTTTTGCATTCTACACGGAAGCAGTCTTAAGTGTCTCTGCCGAATTTTTTATTATTATTTCTGACGCAATTGCAAAGCAATGGAAGGAGTCAGCAAAAGGAAGAAGGCTTACTCCTTGTTGGAGGGGGACGTTTGGAGGGACGCGAGCTCGAAATTGACCAACTTCCGCATTTTCGTGAGTCACGGTAATGCACTCAAGTTCTTTTTTTTGTAACTTCTAGGACAAATTTTTCAACAATTCTTTTTTATATGAAACTAGAAGATATACAGATTAAAAAATCATTAAAAACAAAAATCGAAATTTCGAGAAGAAACGTCTATATTTCTCAACCCGCACCTCCCCTTAACGTTTTTCTTTACCTGCCCAAAGAACCGTATTCTGCTGGTCTTCTGATAGCCCAGAACTCTCTAGGTACTCTCCCAAGAAGAATTTACGTGCACACGGAGCATTATGTGCCATTGTAAGTCTAACATTAATATGTGTTTAAAAAGTTGCAAAAGCTTTTAACCCTTTGACGATAGAGTTTTCTTTTCCGAAAGATGTGTCCCAGCGGTCTGGTTTTGTTTGAAAACGAATAGTATAAAAAAAGGGTCAATGCTCAGGTTTTTTTCTAAATTATTTAGCAGGAGTGCGTACAGTGCTTGCAAGCTGTTTAGAAGCAGCAAATGAAAATATTGAAAGCGAAAAGTTGTCACCTTTTTTTCCGTTCGGTTTCATTTCGGTGCATCCACCTCCGCGACATTCCAACGGCTCAGGTTCCGAACCGGGGGTACTTCACAGAACTTCTCCATCGGATGATAAGCGCTCGTCCTCTAAATTTAATTCCGAAAAGCATTGGAAGTCTGTAAATAAAAAAGCCAGTGCTCCCATTGGCACTACCGCCAGAGCGGCCGGTATCCAAAGTGAGCATCACGCGCAGAGAGCGTCTAATTGAAATCTATAAATAGCCCAGCAATGTGAAACAATGTGCGAATATACATTTTTAGTTCACCAATGACCTAACAAATAGCAACACCTCTCGTGGTGTGCGCAGTTTCGCGTTTAGGCGGGCACCTTCAAACGTCTAATCCCCACCGTACGTATGTATGGCAACAACCGTCAAAAGGTTAATCACCGAATGTTTTTTGTGGCTGGCACCTGACCATTTTTGGTTACGCATGTTATGCAAGAAGAACACGGGAGTGCTGGTGGAAAGCCTCCTCTCCAGTGTTTGCTCGCAAAAGTTGGAAAGAGTGGATCCACCCTTTACAACTTTTGCGAGCAAACGCTGGAGAGGAGCTTGTCCCACTTTTTTTAGCCTGCAACAGGAAATAATGCTCGTTCGGAGACAAGTTCCTAGGGACGATTCCTGAACTTTTCCCTAGTTTTTGTTTAGGGACAAGTTTAAAGACTAGTCCTCGATTATTTCCTACTGCTTGTTTTGGGTCAATTCCCTAGACTGGTCCCTAGACACTCGTCGTGCTGGGCATTGCGGAACCTTCCCGGGGGCTGGGAAAGGAGTCCTGAGACAGACGTTTGTGGCAGATTGACGACCCGGACAACTGCCCGAACCCGCTGGACATGGCCTTCTTCAAATTCAACCCGTCGGCGGCCCGGTCGCACACGTTCATCAACTCGAGGGAGGTGACGACGCGCTTCAGCCTCCCGCCGGGCACCTACTGCGTGGTGCCGTCCACCTTCGAGCCCAACCAGACTGGCGAGTTCCTGCTCCGGGTCTTCACCGAGAAGAAGAACGTCTCCGTGTTAGTGCCCGTGTTTCCCACTTCTTTAACGCTGACACGTGTTGAGGACGCTCTACACGAGACACCATTTAGGCCGCACACGACGGACGAACGAGTCCGGTAGAAATAACTCGGAACACGCACGTGCGCTCGTGAACTTTCAACGTCTTGAACACCGGAGACTTGGGAACGAATCCCTGTGCGTGGTTTTCCACTCCTTTGTTTCGAAGTCTCAAGTTTTAAAAATATTGAAAGAAGTTTGTTTTTAGAAAATTACATTTGTTTCGACACATACGTACGATTTCGGCAAAGACAGAAACCACGCTGTTGGGCGCGATACGATACGACTTTCCTCCTCATCTTTGCCTTTGTCTCCTCCCCTTTCTTGTTTTTGGGTAAATATCAGCAGCAGAGGCTTTGAGGGATCGCATCCTGAGACCTACGATATGAGCGCATTTCAACTACGCCGGCAGATGCCCGCTTTCCCTTCCTACAAAAATCATTCCTAACTGAACCGGAAGGGGAGAAAAAAACCTATGTTCCCATCTGGCAAAGGTCCTGCACGACACAAGTCTGGGCAAGTCATATGTGCTGTTCCACGGGAGCATGTGAGCAAGGCATATGCTGCCGTGGAAATGGGGACTTCGGAGTCAAAGTCGGGTTTGTGACTGCAAGAGATGCAAACTTCATGTTCCACCTTGTAGCAAGCGAGGGGGAAGAGTACAATCGAAAGAAGCGCATGCTTCCCAAGAAATTGCCAAATGTGAGATAGCAGGCTCAAAGTAGAGTGTTCGACTGCAAGAGACGGGAACTTCATGTTCCACCTTTGCTCGAGCGTTAGCTGTGGCAGGGCTTTCTGTCGGATGCTACACGCAACAATATTTGTGTCATAAAAGCACAAATAATGAACATCCGCTCGAGAACTAAATTACCAAACTGTTGTTTATTAGGGGTGTGCGAATATTCGCCATTTTCGAATAACGAATCGAATATTACCCTATTCGATTCGTTAATCGAATCGAATAATAATTCTCAAAAGTTTCGAATATTTTTCGAATAATTTCCGAATAGTCGCTACGGTGTCGCGCCGCAAGATTCCCTTCACAGGCGTCCCACAACGCGCCGGCACGCCTGCAATACGTGCTCGTAAGATGGCAATACGTACCCTCTTCTCCTAGACAATGATTGCCATCATCGGCAGCAGCCGTCCCTCTCTATACGTACGTTGGTGTTGCCTCCATTAGGGACCACTGTGCTAAGTATAACCCGCATGTAAGCGACTTGCCGAGAGACAAGACAGACGACGTCGACCCGCTTCGCTGTCGTTCGGTCCGTCGCGCGATAAGGCAAGCCACATGAAAGTGGCGTGAGCAAGTGACCAAGGCGATGAGGACGTTTTCTAGAAATCCAAACACCGAGCGACGCGACGAGCGACAGTGAGAAATCTCCGTCGCTCGCTGCTGACCTCGTTGCTGTCGCTCGGCGCTCGCTAAATCGCTTACATGAGGTTCAGCATTTAGGGACAGCTTTCGCACGAGATTGCTCGTGCACGCTTTCGGGAAGCGTGTCGTAGAGACGTTTCAGAACTGGTTGCAACGGTACCGCCATTCTGTGTAAGCAAAGTAGAAGTGGTGGAAGTGGGAAGTTGTTCGAAGAGAAAGCGCACTAGAGCAGGGAAGTTTTTCGGCCGCTCCCACGCAATCAATTGAAGAAGCCACAACAGCTGCTTGTGTCGAGTCTTTCCCAGCACTTTCCATGGTTGTTCCACGTGTTCAGTGCGTGAAGATGTTGCTTTTTGAGGGCGCAAGTAGATCAATACAATTCGTTTTCCCAGAATCTCCTCAGATCAGTGAAAATAAGGTTCCTGGACGTAAGCACACAAGCACATAACGCCCTTGCCACATTCCTTGATCCTCAATTCAAGGACATCTGCTAAACAAGGAATAAAGATAATGTAGAGTTCCTACTAAGTGCAATGCTTCAGGATGTATCAGGCTCAAGCGAACTGTGATTTTATGCTCAGCATCCGCGTGAACCGTGATATTATGTTTAGCGTTCTAATATTTTATTAGCTTTTGTCTCTATTTAATTATATATAGTTGAACTCTAGTTAATATTGTCTAGCTGCGATTTTCCAATAATTTTAAGAAACAGTTTGGAACAATAAAAATCAATTTATAATCTCTTTGCTTTACTTTAATAGCTGTGTACTTACTATTCGGAAACTATTCGAAAATTATTCGATTCGTATTCGTATTCGATTCGGTCCCACAATTATTCGATTCGTATTCGATTCGGTTTGAAAAATCACTATTCGCACACCCCTATTGTTTATAATCTCAAAGAGACAGTTAAAGGATGACGAGCGGCCAGAGAGGAAAGACCTCTTTCTAAATTCCTCCTTTTCATTCGGGCAAGGCGGAGACTTTCTTTTTTTCTGCGGGGAGTAGCTCACAGGCTGACTTCAGGAGGAGAGGAGAGAAGAATGTGAGAGGAAAGAGAAAAGGAAACTGGGAACCAGTCTTTTTTTCCCGGCAGAAGACTATTCTGTAAGTCAACCTTGAAAGGGACACTGACAAGGTATTTACGGTCACCAAGGTTTTTATTAGTACATGACATATGAGAGCTGACTATTTGCGGCTCGAAATTTGTTTTCTTTCTGCCCGAAAACTGCCAATCGAGGTCTGGCTGGTTTGAGTTGCGCTCGCTTTCCTTTCGTTTCGAAAACGAGCCGTTTTCTACGGTTTAAACACAACCACCAAAGATAATCAAAGTCGTGGGTTATTGAAGGCACGCACACAATATTAAAAATAGAAACAAAATATTCCACCTTTTTTCGTGGTTTCTAAAAAACCAAAAATACTTTAATTGAAAAAAGAAAAAAAAAAAAAAGTTGCACAGCCACATGATTTCTAGCAACACTATCCTCCTCTATGTTTCTTCCTTCCCAGTCCGGTTTTTGGTTTTGAGCAGTTGCGTTTGTTTCTTTATGAAAATATATGGTGATGCTGTAGCAAAATATTGATTGGGTAGTCTTTTGACACCATAATGAATCGGCTAACAAAAAATAAAAAAAAGCATTTTTGGGGGGTGTCAGTGTCCCTTTAAAGGGATACTACAACGAAATTTCGGTGCTCATTTTTTGGTCTATATCTGTTCAAAAGAGCAGTATCACATGGAACATACCAATATCTTGTTAAAAAAGTCTCGAAAAGGAATTTTAAAACGAATTAAACGATTAGCGAAGAGCACCTGGTGGATGTCGCTAACGCCTCGTTTGTAATGCTCGTCTAGGAACCTTGACAGCTAGTGACGGAGGCTGTCTCGCCTCCGGCCACGACGAGAGAAGGGGGGAAGGAGGAACTCCCCTCTTCCCGAGAATCCCTTTTGTGTGTCGCAGAAGTCGCTATTGTCCCCCTACAAGATTATAGAAGATTAACCCGTCACTCAAAATTCATACAAAAGCAGCCGCTTCGGTGGCTGGAACGACTAGGCCATCCTCTCTGCGTCAGCCTCGCCGTAGCTTTGCTCGTCTTGAGACGACCTACGTCACGATTGCGTTGGATGTCACGTGCTCTAAGCTGGGCCTTCTCCGAGCGCTTGCCAGAGTGGGCCATTTATAATGAAAAATACAGCCACCAGGATCAAAATACAAACGTGCGATTGTCATTTACGGATATTGTGGATCATATTCAACCTATTTTTGAACACGACGGGAATATTTCAAATTTTGTTGAAGTATCCCTTTAAGGCATACCGAGGAGTGCAGAAAGGTAAAATTCCGACAACGGGCCTGGCCGCCCAGTTCATTGTTTTAGTATTTTACGATCATCTGTAGAACAGTTTCAGAATAGTGCTGTCAGCTCTGGCAGTACCACCTCTGCTAGCAGCGCCTCTTGCCAACCTGCAAGTATAGAAAGCTGCCGGCCATCGCTAGGCAAATATTCCCACTTATTATAAATTGTTTTCTCAACCTTCTATGCCTCACAACCATTTCTTAGCCTTCGTTTTGTTTCGGGTACAATTCCTCCTTTAGCCTTTTCAAACGTTTGACATTGAATTTGCTTAGTTGACGAAAAAACGGGGCACTTGAGAGAGCTGTACAGTGTTTTCCCATAATGCAGGCGTCGGCGTGCTCTCAGCAAGGCCGGGCCGAGTCGGGTATCCAAGCGCACAAGCTCCGAGCTGCCCATCACTCGAACATGGGGGGGGACGGGTGCTGAAAACGTCAAAAAGCTAACTAATAAATAAGGACCAAGTTTCTAAAACCTGTCTTACGATGTCACCAAAGTCAAACTGCATTTCTTGCTTTTTCGATAAGACACAACGCAACATTTTTTAAACAGTTGCAAATTAGAAGAAGTGAGGTAAACGGAATGCGAAGCAGATACACCTTGTGGTATTGCTCTTTTTTCTCGGGAGATGTTTTCAGCAAATGCGCTGTCATTTGCGTGGCTTAGAATTTTGCGGTGCAGGATCAGTCTGCCCTGTGGTGCAGTGTTTTTTTGTTGTTGTTTTTTTGTGAGAGAGTTGCTGTTTGGTTAGTGGCTGCCACCTTGCTGTTGAGGTTCCGTTTCGGCTTTCAGAGTGCGAAGGGTAGGGTTTGAACCCCGTGAGGTCCCTTCCCCAAAGAGTCCCCATGTTTCCTTTTTTTGCGATTTGTGTAGCGTGATGTGGCTGCCATATAGTGCCTCCAGCATGCACTGTACAGTGCTCCTCAAACTCAAAGCTGCCACTCATGCAGTTAACTCAAATGTATATCTCTTGCCCGTCACTCAAATCAAATTGATCACTGCAGCAGCTGGAATGTGTTCTTTAGGCTGGGTTGTGTTTGGGTAGTCAAAAGTTTACCACATAGTTTGACTAATAGGCCCAGAAATAACACAAAACATGGCAAAAAGGGGGTTCATTTCGTAGCAGCATTAATTTTGGGGAGCACTGCACATTAGTGATTACACGAACCTGTGCCAGTGCAGTTCTAATTTTAATCTTGAGGGTCGTTCACACGCAGCTCCGTTTTCTCACATTATGAAGCTTAAATACGGTTACGTCGAGGTGTGACCCCCAAGTCACCTGTGCATCCGTGCTTCGTATTTCGTGTGTTAAGCTACTTCTTTAACCGGTCACTGCCTTGTACAAAGCGCAGAGGTGCTGGTGGCTCATGGTCATATATTGGCGTAAGCACACGCAAGATTCGTAACATAAAAGAATGGTGCTGCGTTACCCTGCCTTTAACTTGTGGGGCTTGGAAACCAAATGTCACCACCCTTACTTAGCTCTGCTGCATGAGCCAGGCTCTGAGCTCAGTGCTTTCTACAGAACATTAGTTGCCAAAGCAGAAGATAGATGTAAATTGTTATACATGTACTCTATTTTACCAGGAAAGGAAAACAAAGGCTGCAAGGACCTCCGAGTACCGCACCTTGAGCATGCCGTTGCACACGGACTCACTCTGCGATTATATGCTCTCACTAGTGGTAATTTCAGCCTCGCTTGCACTAGTGGAACACAGTATAGCCCCACCTAATGCGTTTCGACTTACTGTAGCTAAAGTCTCGCGATAAAATTCACGCTTGGCGTTTCTTACAAGTACCGCCAACCGTTGTTCTGCAAACGCGCGAGGCGCTTGTTAAGAGTGAGTACTCCGCCGCCATTCGCTTCCATGGGCTGTACGAGGCATGCACCTCTTGCGGTGGGGCATTTGACACTATTTGCCCACACAAACGCATCAATGGTTTTAACTATATGCCCACCTCTGGCAGACGTTATTGTTTTTCTATGAATGCTTGCCTGTTTCTGTTTGTTTACTCGGTGCCTTTTGTATTACCATAAGGGAGAAGCACTTTGCTCCGGTAAAGTCCACTTACGGCTCGCGGCTGTGCGTAAGATATCCCTACCGAAAGCCTTGCAGACTCGCAAAGCGAATCCTTCTTGATTCCTCACTAAAAGCCTGATCCCTTCGGTTTGGTTATTTCTTTCCTAAGGTAGCTTCCTTAAAAACATGACTTGCATCAAAGCGTTCGGAGCAGTTTTCAGAGCTCCTAAATTACGAATCTTTGCACGTAGGGGACCAGCATGGAAGTGCAAGAGGTTGTTTTCATGTAAAGTGTTTATGTGCCTGCAATTGGTTTCTTATTACATGGCGGATACGCGTTACGAGTTGCAGGTTGACGATGGTTGCCGTAATTTCATTGCTCGCTGAGGAGTTTTAAAGTTCTAGAAACGCCACGAAAAGATTCGTCATCGCCATTGGATGGTAGATCATGCATGACCATGTTTCCTTTTTTTGTTCTCTTTTCAGCGAACATGACGAAAAGGTTGCAATCATTCCTCCTGACGACAATGTAAGACTTTCTTTCGTATCTGGTCTTTTTCTATAGTGAACAAAAATTGTTTTAGAAAGGCACTTGTGTCTTCACGCAGAATGCTAGCTAGCTGCTGCCCTTTTTCTTCCGTTTTGGAACATTTCTCAGCTGCCGCACACGGGCAACGCACAGAAGCGGCGAGACTAACGCTTAGCAAGTAGTACTGGAAAGTTGGTAATGCCAGTATTGCAACTAAGGAAAGTTTATACCCTACTTCAAAACAAAAGCTACAGTGCATTTCTGCTTCCTTGCGGCGAAACGTGAGCTATTCTGTGTAAGAAGCACACAAAAATCGAGGACAAAATAGAGAACAGGCACTGCAGACACCCCTGGTGACACAACTGATACTTCATTCAACCTTCGTACATGTCGAAAAAGTCTACCCCAAGTTTGCTCATGCACATGCTGGTTCACACATTTGCCTTTGAGTGTCCTTGATTGCGTTGCAGCCCCTTTAACTGCTCAACATACTGGCACACTGCCGCCATCTGTTGGGCATCTCTGAATCCTCCAACCTGCGTATACACGATTTTTACGCACAGTTTTTTCACCGGAGGCTTTAAATAAGTTAGCGCCAGTGTGTTAAGCTGTTGCGAGGAAACGCTACACGCTTGAGCACACCCGAACGGGAATGTTCGAGTCAGCTTTTACATTTTCTTGCTCCCTAATTGCAGAGATAGGAGCTAATATCTTTGTTTCTTTTAAAAACTTCACTAGAAAAACTGGTGTTTTTGAACGAAGTTTGAATAAAATATCGGTCGCGAGTAACTGCCTGTCTGTCGTTGAAACCAAAGCAAGCGTGCAGTCAAGCAAGTTTGGTGCAGACACGGTAACCCGGGAGCGGGAGAAAACGGGACGGACGTGCCCACTTTCTATCTTGTCCTCGTTTTTTCTAGCACTTTATAACATTGCGAATCGCTATACCGACTGTGCCAGACTTTCAACCCTTCCGCGAGCCACGCCTATACATCGGTCGCGCTTCTTCCAGACGCTCATGCGGCTCACATCTGCAACTCCTGAGCACGTAAGGAACCCCGACCCGGACATCGGTGTGACCGGGATTCAGTTCGTTGGGATCGGGCGTTCGGATCGCAGATATTTTGACTAGTCGCCGACAGGCGAGAACGATGGGGAGGAGCTCCGGTTGTCCCGCCTCCAACACGGACGCCCCACTTTCGACCACGTTTCGGCGTCTCGTGCTCCTCTAGCGTGCACACGCAGTCAGAGCACGACGGAAGGCATGGAGCGCTTGTTGAAGGCCGGGCATTCGAAAGACTCGGCTCGCCGCTCTCCCCTGACAAGAGTCTGACAGAACTCCTTACCTGTTTTAGCTGGAATTATTCTCTAGAGAGTTTTGGCGCCGGTTTGATGCTAAGGTTGCTGCACTGCTGCGGCAAAGCGAGGGGTCACAGTGCATGTAGCTTGTGGAGAGTATGGTTTCCTATCGGATACTAATATACGGGGTAATATTTATTTTTTTTGGGCCTATCTTCGAGGAGCGTTTTTCGGTCAGTGCCAGCTTCTAGAGACTAACGGAAAACACAAAATACCTTATTTATAAATGAGAGATTTATAAACGTTCTATAAACATGAGATTTTTTTTTTAATCTCTTTGTTAGCATTTTGCGAACAAGCTCTGGAGTGTTTAGTGCAGACATGTCGAACGCCTTTTCTGAGACCAGGCAAGCATCGCTTAGTGGCTGACAACTGACTAAACTACTTTTTAAAGCGATTTTTAGGTTTTATTGCAACTTTTCTGACTACTCGGAGCGGAATTGCCTGCAAGTAACCACGTGACCGTGTCGTGGGACCATACTGTGTGACTCGACATTGCAGAAAGGTATAAAAATAACACTCGATACAGATGGAAAGAGCGTACCGGGACGTCGGAACACCGAGCTCTTTTTGGAACAATTGTCGGGTGGATGTAAAGCTAGTGGCTACCTTGCTCAAACGCCGAATGCCGGTGTTCCGCGTTTGCGTCCAAACAGTTAGTATGAACAAGGCAGCTAGCTTTGCGTTTAATGGTGTGGAAACCTCTTCCGTCCATACCGTATTTATCCGTAGGATCGAGATGAAACATTTTTTTGTTTAATGAATCACGAGTCGCGGAAGATCGTTGAAGCCCATTTTGCCACCGTCTCTTGGCCACTGTCCGTCCCAGGTCCGTGCAAAAGAAGAGGACCCCAGTTCCGAACGTGCCCAGATGTTGCGCGCTCTCTTCGCCAAGATTGCCGGCGACGACATGGAGGTGAACAGCCTCGAGCTCCAAAAGATCCTCAACATGGTCTTCAAGAAAGGTTGGCCCAGATTTACCGGTCGGCCGTTCGGTCGTTGAAGAGTGTCGACGCCGTTGCGAGCTTGACACGCTTTCTACGAGATCTCTCTCTTCCTTAGGGCTTTTATGTGACAAAAGTTTCTTTCCAGGTTAAAATCAGTTCATTCCCGACTGGATTTTGGGACTGGCCTTAGCTGAATCCAGCTGGAGCTAGTTTGTTAATCCAGCTGTAGGTGGATCTGATGTTTACATGGGTTAGCGTGTATCAAAGAATAAATTGGAAAGCTTTTTTTTTGTTTTCTGGTGTATGGCGATAGAAATATTAAGCCGATTCACACTGGCGCATTAGAGTTTGGTGGTCTCACAAAATCAAACCACAGCCTTAAGAGCGATTAAATAGATCTCATAGAAAGGGTTTCAAACTTCGCTAATTTTTTTGTTGTCACAATCGCTGTTAGCTACACCACCAAAGTATCTTCTTGCACCGTGCGCTTCATGTATTCCAACAGAGTCGCAGGAAATTAAAGACTGGTGAAAGTTGTATTCTATGCCACTTGCGAAGATCATTATTTGCAAGGCCTGTGGCAGCAGAGCTGTGAGAACCAAAAGGCCTGCAAGTTGAACAGAGGGATTTTAGGTGGTTTAGGTAACAGCGAGTGTGACAGTCTGCGTATACTGAAGGTGTGTTGCTAGGAGCTACGGCTAGCGGCTACGCTATCACGACCCAGCATAATGGAGCACTGCTGTTGCACTTAAAAGTCTAGGCACTCGAGAATCTTCAGCTGCATGAGGCCACTCTTTCCTCAGCACCCCACACTGATGTTTCTCATGTCTGTGATGTTTGTAGGCCAAAATTTGTCGACTTGATCGAATGAATGAATGAATGAATGAAACATGCCTTTAATAAAAAAAAGAAGAAAAAAATCTATTGCATTCCCTGCCATGTGGCATCAGTTAGGTCTTAATAGAGGTCATTGGAATTGCTAGTCATTGTCTTCATTTAAGCCTTCCTACAGATGTTTGCATTATTCATAACTTGCAGGAATAGTTTGTGTGGCTTGAACATCTCTGATATCTTATTGGTGACTCTCCACAGATTTTGTGCATGTAGTGCAACAGTCAAAATGAGAGTATAGGCAGCAGAAGCTTCATGGAGTAAAGTCACATTTAATTTAGTTTTATTTATTGTAGTACTTTTAAAGTGACTTTACGAAAGGGGGGCAGAGACAACGAGGTATAAGCAAAATAACAGTATGGCAAAATGCAATGGAAGCAAAGGTCAAGTTGCTACATATTAGGGCGGCAAGTGCAGCTCAATATTTGCTTGGGTGTTGTATGGTTACAGTATCATCAGGAAGCAAATTCTAGTCTGAAACTAATAACTGTAAGGAGGAGAGTTTAAAGATGTTCCAGGAATAGTAATCTAGTGAATACAAGTTATTCATGTACTGCTGTACTGATACTGTGCACAATACTATTAAGTGACATTACTGCTACTGTAAAAGCAGTGACGTCATAAGCATGAAGGAGGGAATGTGTTAGGGAAAGGTTGCTTTTTAGATGCAGCATATTTAGGAAGATGCTCATATTTGCTTAGTCAGCAATTATTTTTCTAGATCTTTGTGAGTTAACATCCCTACAAATGAAATGGATGACTGTGATTCACACGCTGATCCACACGCTGACTAGAAAGTAAGGGAAGGTCATGGTTTTGAAAAAGCGTCAGTGTTTTTTGCTAAGGGAAGAATGGCAATCTTGCTCTGAATGCTTGTTTAACCAGGGTTTTCATTCTTCCTTGCTGACTTGCAGTGTGCCTTTGAAACGTGGCTTGTGACGTTGGTCTCCCGAAGC
Organism: Ixodes persulcatus; assembly: GCA_013358835.2. NCBI lineage: Eukaryota > Metazoa > Arthropoda > Arachnida > Ixodida > Ixodidae > Ixodes > Ixodes persulcatus. The sequence goes on along the minus strand of JABSTQ010008181.1, from coordinate 23,386 downwards.
TTTGGAAGTGGCCTCGTGGTTGGCTCACTTGCACTCTGACATTTTCGAAAGTTGCACTCTCAGAATCGCATAACAGCACCGCTGGCATGACGGCAGCACCTAACCCCTCAGCTGCCTCCCCCAACTTTTTTTTTTTCTCTTCGATTTTACGCACGTCGAGAAAGTGATGTTTGCAAGTTCGTACTTGCTCATACCATTTCTCTCTGGATGCATTATATCTTGACATCTCTGGTAAAGATCAAACAAATGCAACCGAAATATTAGGGCTTTTACGTATCGATTGGCAAGTCCTTTTGAAAGGTTGAAACTGTAGTGCTCTCTCTTTACTGTGAAGTTGCATCTCATGCATAGTTTTCTTGCAAAAAACAAGGAGTGAACTTCAACTATACTACCTCCAGGGCAGTAGCCCGGTAGAAAACAACTTTAGGCGATAGGAATATACTTCTGTGTTCCTATGGTGCAGAAATTAGGTGCAATCATCGACATTAGCAGTAAACTGGTATTGGGGACATTTAAGGAGACAGTTTTGCATATACTACTTCATCAGAAATTTTAAGCATCACATCTCTTTAGGGTGTTCTTCATGGAAGGAGATCTGTTGAGGCGCACAGACATAGTTTACATTACAAAAAGTCTTCCTCTGGGTGCCAACCAAAATTATTTTAAACACCTGCATTGTGGTGTAGCAACTGGGTATCATTTGCTTAGCTCACTAAGAAGCCAGGTGGTTTAGATTTGTTTTATCTGAGTGAGACTCAAGAAAGCTAACTTTTCATTTTAAGCAATTAGTTTACATTATTCAACCTCTTTTTTGGACAAAACTGTAGGTGTACTAAAAAGGACGGTTTGTCAAAATTTTATAACTTTTTTCTGCAACAGAAGTTTACTTTTTGTAGAAAGAATTTGTTTAAGGACTGGGATTCCCAAGCCAAGTGTGGCTTAACGTTACGAAAGACCATCATGAAAAATCATCATGAAAAACTGTCATAAAAACCACCATAAAAAACCAACATAGAAAACTCGCAAAAACTGCTGCATGCCTGCCAAATTTTGCAGTGTTCACATGATGTGGTCAGCATGTGCAACATCACTGTGTGATATCGCAGTGCAACACCGTGGTGTAAAGGCATGACTCCATGACATCATGTGATCTGAGGTCACGTCACCTGACACCTGACTTGACACCCTGATGTTATGTCACATGACATGATCACATGGTTGGTTGTGGTGTCACGAAATGTCAATTCCCGCTACATGATGTCGCATGACATTGTGCTGTCACGCTAACCTTGTGCAGCCAAAACACGCTGCACACTGTCTCCCACCATTGTATCTTAATACAGTAGACTTTCATTATTCAAAATCCAGGAAGCCATGAATTTTGTTTGAATTATCATAAGTTGATCTAAATATGATGCAAGATAAAATTATGATTTGCCATATGAATGGCTACACATACACATCGCGACACTGTTAGTGCGAACACGACATCGTTGCATTTTCGCATTTTACTTCTGAGTAGTATTATCGAGCGCGAATTTTTATCGCCTACATTATAGACCTAAATGAGCTCTTTCCGTAGCAATAATAACTTTGATGACATCCTTTGGTTTCAAAGAGAAAAACTGCGAAAAACCGGCGATCGCTTGTTCGCGCTAACAGTGTCGCGCTCTGTACAAAGCAGACATTTGATTTCCTCTACATAGGCTTACTGATCATAAGCAGTTATGCCACACATGAAACATTTGTGAAATGTATATGACATAAATTTCTTTGTCCCTAAAATATGTTGTCTATCGAGGACTGTTTACACAGATCATGACAACTCAAAACAAAATTAAGTTTGTTCATTGGGCCAAGAAGTTGTCTAATGTGAACTATAAGCAGGGGGCACATGAGCAAGGAAAGCGGGCACTGCGCGGCAGTTTTCATAGCACCTTGCGTGGACGCTGTGACGTGGACCTATGCCATGCCGCCGCATCAGAGCGTCTGCGCAACCTGCTATGGAAATTTTTGCATGGTGCACGTTTTCATAGCTCATGTGTGCCCGCTTGAGCCCCGTTGAGTGCGCGTCTCACGACTCTCACCAAGCACCGTTGCACTGTGGAGAAGCATGCTTCCGTGGGTGTTGCCTCTCTGCAGTATACCGGTGCTGGGAAAGAAGCGCACTCAACGGGGCCGCCAGAACAAAAAGTATGAATTACACGAAAACGGCTGTTCGAATTAAGCGGCTTATGAATATATTAAAAACAAAATGGGACAATCAAAATTTTGAGACTTTTTTAAAAATTATCCAGAAGTACGAAATATTAGAGTTTTAATTATCGCGAGCCTACTTTAGGATTAGGATACACTAATTTTTCTTCAGAGAAATAGTCAAAGTAAAATGCGACATGCAACATTTTTGTGAGTGAAAAACGTAAAAAGGCTGTTTTTGTACAAATGAACAATATCAGCGACAAGGCACACGTTGAAGAAACCAGCATGCGCCAGCATCGTGCCCAAGCATGTACCGTTCCCCCCCCCCCCCCCCAGACGTGCACGTCTAGGCTCCTTGCGCCCGGGAAAACAGTCTTATTTTCACGTTTAGTCTGGCTTCGTTTTGTACACGTTTTACACGTTCCCCCTTCCCCTGATTTTGGCAGAGCGCACTGTTCCGAAAGCAAAGGCACCCTCACGAGGTGAGCCCAAGTGGCTCGAAGGGCTTAACTGTTTTGACTGCTTTAGCTGTCCATGTAAGTGGTACCCCCTTTTTGTTTTCCTCGCTTCTCCGCCGCCGTACCCGGCTTCTTGCCTCGGGCGAGCTTTCCGCAGCGCGGACCGCGAATGTCGATGTTGCGCAAATCGTTGGCGCCGTAAATCGAACCTGCTTCGCAACTGCTTCACGAGACGCGCTCAATACCTGTCTCTTTCCTCTCATCTCCTTTCGCATAGCGTCTATATCTCTTTATGACGTGGTTCTGGTCTTCTACCACGTATTGCGTGTTTCCTCTGGTGGTGACGGCCTAGCCCCTTTTGTCTTTTTGCACTCTCGTTTATAGGCCAGTTTCTTGTGTGTGATATGCTAGCTTTCCGTTCAGCTGGGTTGTTGGACAGTTTCTTCAGTGTCGATCGGCTCATCCGTGAAATTATATTGTGGGATCTTGCTTTAAACTCATTGTAGACCTTTCGGATGTAAACATATTTTGAACGTTTGGGTAGAGAAAGGCTTTGGGTTTTTGGATAATGGAGAGCGGATGCCCATATTTTTTGTTTTAGTTGCCGAACTTAGGGTCAGTCTTTTTGACTGCTGGCCGACTTGCTTAGTGGCCGTCCAGCTTGTCGGCTTTAGTCACTGTCAAGATAAGGAGGGTATGGTGATCTTTCAGTTGTCCCGCCTCCAGCGTGACCTTCCTACCTTGAGAGCGCCGTGGCGTCCGCACAGCGAATGCACAGGGTGTCCCCCCAAAATGTTTGCAGGTTTTTTTTTTTTTTTTTTGCTGCAGGAATTAACTACGCATCATTCTGAAAACTTGAAATCTGATTCGGACCGCTGGAGCTACATTTAGGTGGAAAATAAGCTTTGGGCGATTCATAGTTTATTTTCGTGGTGGAACAAAGCCCTGGGAAATTTTTTGGGGGGACACCCTCCACAGTGGAAGGCAACAAGCGTCTGTCGGAGACAGGGCATCTGAAGGAGACGCTCTGTTGGTCTCGTCCTATCGGTGACTAATGTAGACATCGCTGGTCTCCACATTAGTGCCTGGATACTGCGTCGTCATACTTGCAGAGGACCTCACTGTTTTCTACTATCTTTTTTTTTAGTAGTGCACTTTTAGTGAGATTTCTTAAAGGGGCACTAAACTACTTGCTATGGTAGTCTATTTGTGGTTATAACTCAATCTATGGACTCTATGCATCCTAGATAACCAAACATTACATTCATGCGTGGCCAATATTTAAAATCGGTACGAAAGATTGATTACTACCTCGGAGCTATCGCAGATAACCAGGGGGCGCCGTCGGACGAGGAGAAGGGTGGTGCCGTCTGGTGTCTGCGATAGTTCCGAGGTAATTAATCTTTTATACCGATTTTAATAGAGAAATCGGCCATGCATAAATGTAATGTTTAGTTTTCTAGGATGCTCAGAGCCCATAGATTGAGTTGTGACCATAAATAGACTAGTGCAGAAAGGGGTTCAGTGCCCCGTAACGGTGCTTGTGAAGATAGTGTCATTTTATGTGAATTCATAAATGACCAAATTAAACCAAATAGTTTTGAGATGCCAACAGTGAGCAAGCTAGTGCATGGTACTCCTAAAGATTACAAAGGTGGTGATAAGTGCACCCGTGGAGTTAGTGTTGGGTTTAGGAACTTGAATGGACATGATAGAAAAAAAGGTAGACATATGCAAATATTGGAAACTTCTAAATATTAGTTGAAATAGCATATAGAACACAGCGTTGAACAGCGTAAGCATCCTTCTTGATGGAGGGTGCTTCCTTCGTGGCACGAATGCACTGCAGCAAAGCATTCCTTGCTGCAGCATTTTTGCTAGTGCTGCTTCCCCACATTAATTCCGATCTGAATTTAAATCCCTAATTTTTTGTCATAAATGTGTTAAGTTTTCAGTTAGGTTTACGAGTTATATCTACGATTCAGAGACATGGGTCTTCTGTTTCAATCTATCTTTTAAAGCAATTTTTACTGACTTTCGGAGAAACAAGAAATAAATTTTCTATAAGTATATGGTATCTCTCCATTGTAGAATGCTATCAAAGAGGAAAAGCTTGAATGTGAAGCTGTTAGAGCTGGCACTTTTTTTATTGCAGCTTTCATGGTTTTAGGAGATATTCTGCACGATGGACCAAATGGTTTTTCATTTGAAATTATTCAGGTAAAATTAGGATTCTAATCAGTATTCATGTTCAGTCCTAAAGGCAACTATTTGCACATGTCTAAGATGAAAACGTGCAGTGCCACCGCAAGTCTGGCAGACGCAGTATCCAGCTTGCTCTCTACGGTCTCTCAAATGTTTGCATGCCTGCTTCGCTGCCGAGCATGCAAAGCAGACCAATCATTGCACTCTACAGAAGGAAGCCTACAAATGGCATGGTCCAAAAATTGTGGTCGCTTACAGATATCGTCTACACCGGGACACTGATCATGACGTTGCTTATTGTCGGTGTCCCATTGAAGACTGCAGGATTTCCCTCACTGCTATCCACCTCACAGAATGACATAATGGTTGAACGGGACATACTATTCGTTTATTGATCGTCATCCTTGGAAGCTACACCCAACCCTTCTGTACCATGGTCTGTAGCCCGGTCTAGAGTCACTCAACAGGCTATGTTTCAGGGTAATGACACAGCCATCTTGTTGCTTCAAGTTATGGATGGCAGTTAGTTGAAGCTCGACCTGAATTAGCAGGAAACACTTTTGCAACCCCGAAAAGTGTTTTTAATAGTCTGCGACAGACCGGAAAATATTACCCGAGCTTCCCGGCACCGATCTAGAGATCAGAAAGTCACATTTTTGCATCGTAACCATCACCAATTGCGCCTGATCTGCACTTGGCAACAAAATGGCAGTGCTCGCGAGGCGGTCGGGGAATGGGGTGTCAGTGTTCCGAAGCGTACCTTGTTTGGTGACTGGCGTGGCCGGTCACATTTGGTCACTTTGCGGAGGAGATGTCCAGAGGCAATTGACATGCACAAAGCCTAGTCTAACGTTTTGAGCCGAGGATGCCCACTTGATTATATTCTTGTAGCGATCCGTGAATTGTCACTCGTCGAGTCCTTTCTTTGATTGCAATGATTAGGCGTCCATATTTTGCAGAGAAGTAGATGTGCAAACATTTTTTACAGTGTGTAACGGAGGCCAGTGCTAGACTTAGACAAAAAGCCCTGAAGTGCATGATTTAGTTTTTTTTTTTGTGTGTTTTTTTGCCCACCCATGAACGGTGTAACCTTTTTTCCACGACCACTCTCCACGTTCGTTTGGGGCTCTTGATCGTTCAGCCGCAGTGGAAGACGAAGGGGAGAACGGTAAGCATGGCGTTCCACCTCTGCACGGGGCTCCTTTTCCTTTGTTCCTCCGCTGCTTCTCTCGTTCGGTGTTCAACTCTCGGGAACTTGGATGGATGTCCGTGCGCAAAGTGTGTGTTCCCCTTTGTGGCTTTGTGCGTTATCGTGACTTGTCCCATAATTCGTAAAACATTTTGGCATACTCGAATGGATAGCTTATGGTAGGGTAAGTGAAGTTTGCATGCCTCCTTTGCCTGTTTTCTGTGCCGATTCAATGGTTTACTGGTAATACCCGTAGAAACCAAATGTTTGCGAGTTTGTGCAAGTTCACATTTAGGTGCATCTTTCTACTGATATGGAAATGAGCAATGCATTCCAGTTACCCGAATTTCAGAGTTTGTGCAAGTGCCAAGTGGCCTGAAATGCTGCCACTGGTGGTAGGGTGTCCTCTTTGCCAGGGGCGCTGTTAATATCTAACAAATCGATTCTGAAAAAGCTGCTGTCAGGGAAACCAAACAGTAGCTCTCGTCTTTGTGGGGCCTGCTATGCCCCTGTCCTTGTGTCTGTGAAAAGTTGGGACGTTCCTGCACTGGCACATAGTGTTGTGTTCACACTGTCGTGAAACTTGTCTCTGTGTTTATCTTCTTTCTTGTTTCTGTAGTGAGACAATGCATGCATCACTCCCCCCTTGTCAAGTTTAATACAGACACCTCTGTCACATTGAATTGCTGAAATTTCAACTTGGTTAACAGTACGATCACCAGTACACATACAGAAGAGTCGCATTGGTGAGAAGAAGGTTGACTGGTGCTTCAGCCAGTTCTAACATGTCCTGTCATCGTGTATATGTTGCATATGTGCTATGGTGCTTTGAATGTGAATAAAAAATGTATGCCCATTGTGGAGCTTGGGGAGTTGTATGCAGCATTAGTTTATAATTCGTGATTTTTAGCCTGAGCTCAGAAATAATGGGTATAGTTGTTGCCGTCTGTCCTAAGTTTATGATTGGTTTGATGATAAGATTTCCAAGAGTGCAACTTTCGATTTCATGTCAAACGATCTATTTTTATTATCGGTATGTGGTCCTAACCGGAAATTCATGGAGAAGTAATTGGTAATTGACATGTATTTAGGTTGATTAAGAAAATTGTCATGAACTCAAGTATTTTAAGAGAACAAGTTATGTGTTTGGGAAAATGAAGATTAGTTCTGCGGAGCAGGAGTGCCGAGGCTGGGGCATGCATGCTGAACCAGCCTCTGGCTTGTGAATACTTCTTAGAACTTCACTTCAGGGGGGACACTACCTTGAATTCGCACCTTTTTTTCCAAAAAATGCATATTCAAAACTGCAGAGTTTTGCCATGTATGGATAACAAGGAACACTCACAAGGTCTTGTCAATGTGCACTGACAAACAATGTAAAAAATAATTATTCTTTATATGTTGGTGAGGCGTGCTGCACCGCGTAGCACTCGTCATCCAAGAGTGAAAATAGCTGAAAGCAATGTCAGTATATCAGAAGAAGTTTGAGGAAGACATCACCTACACTGCTGGAAAGAATTTCTGACATTTAAGATGCAAAAAAAATTTTTTTAAACATTCTTAAAAACATTAAAACAGCTTCACTTTTTGGCAGCAAATCCCACCTTAATAAAACTATTGTTTCAGTATGAAACTACCGAGAGACTTAATATTTGCGGATTATATGCTAAATTTTATCGAGCCGGTTACTATGAACTTAGATCTTGCATTTTCATATTCCTTTTTTATGAGAAATTGTAATTTGCAAAACTTGGCAAATGTAAAAAAGAAAAATAATAATTTCATAAATTTTTTCAATTTCGAAAATGCATACTTTTCTGAAATTTCTTTTCATAGTAACTGGCAACAAGTATTTCAGTGTGCATTCCACCAGAAAGATATGTGATGTTTAACACCATTTCTCGACGATAGATTCATTGAGCAGATTCCATGCAAAGCAATGGTTTACTTCGTTTGGGGGAGTATAGAACCTCATAAAATTGGTTCACAGGGCTGAAACTTTGCATGCCCTCCTTCTATATGGCTACAAACACCACCTGCAAATTTCACGCCGATTAGTGTCCCCCCTTAAGCCTTACCGTACTTTATAAGCAAATAATGTTAGCACCTGTGAGTGTTACACAGCAGCACAAGTCTGAGCAAGTGGTCCCTGTGGTTTTAATTTGGCTGCCAACGTGCAATTCAACCTTTCTTTTCGGCACTGTTTTTTTTTTCAGTCAATTTATGTTTTATTGTTCCCCCAAACAGCTGGCATGCCTTAGCAGGAGTGCACATGCACAAAGTGAAATAACAATATGACTTATTAGGAGAAATTTTTATTCTTTTTATTTTCAAAAGTGGTGAAGTTCATGTCAGTTATTTGACTTCACGCATGTAAGCTGCATACATCTGCAAACAGAGGTTGATGGCATTGCTGTATAACGTGGTATTTTATTTCAAGAATATGCGCAGGGTTTGTGTGATGGTTTTTATGGAGCGTGCTAATGCTTTGCTCAACTTTCCTTTCAGAGATACGATCGGAGCAGTTCGCCCTGGATGTTTGTCGTAGCATGGTTGCTCTCATGGACGTATCCTTTATGTTGCGCAATGACGATGATGATAATGTTTTATAGCGACAGCTGTCAGTGGGAACTTCCCCGGGCAGTTGCGACGTCGTCCTTCGCCAGAACTCTTGGTGCCTCGAGCGTGCACTTGCAGACGGAACACACATCGAAAAGCAAAGAGCACGTGCTGAAGGCTGAGCATCCGAAAGAGACGCCGTTCTCACTTTAATGGCAGCTGTGGCAGGCACCCCGTCGTGCACGATCGTCGTCCGAGCAGACGAGTTTGCAAGCCATACGGCTAGACCTCAGAAAGGTTGTAATGGGTCAGAAAAACGGAACGTAGATTAAGTGCGGATCGGGCACGGGAGTGGGATCGAGAGCAGAAGCGAAAATGGCGTGAAAATCCTCAAATTCGTGCTATGGAGGACGCGCGGAAACGACGTCGCTGCCACAGTGATAGTGAATTACGCGAGTGCCGTGCCGCCATCGTCGCAACGCACGCTGTGTGACGGCGTAAATGTGCTCGTAACTATTTTTTCCCGGGACCTTTCGGGAAAGTGTTTGGGCCCTTCTTTGACCTTCTCGCCAACCAAAGGACGACCACTCGGGCAAGCTGGGACTGGAGGAGTTCAGAGCGCTCTGGATACTCATCAGAACTTGGAAGGCAAGCGTTTCTGCTCCTTGCTGCTTCATATACAGGGTATCACAAAAAAATATTTACAGGGTTTTTTTCACCGCAAAAATAAACTAGGTGTCGCCGAACACTCACTCTCTGCTCAAAGGTAGCGCTAGCGGTCACAACCAGGTGCCAAAGTTTCATCCCGATTCCGATGCCTTATTCAAAAGTTATGTGATTTTCTGAAAATTTCAATGGGAAAATGGAGCCCATTTTTGCCCGTTTTCGGGTTCTGGTGCCATAGAGCCCCATGTATCCGAAAACTCCGTCAGCCGCCATTTTCCCATTGAAATTTTCAGAAAATCAGTTATAACTTTTGATTAAGTTATCGGATCGGGCTGAACCTTCGAAATCTGGTTGTGACCTCTAGCGCTACCTTTGGGCGGAAAATGAGCATTCGGCGATGCCTAGTTTATTTTTGCGGTAAAAAAGACCCTGTAAATTTGTTTTTGTGACACCCTGTACAAGGGCTGTTTTTCCTTCCAAGTCCAAAAAAAACTCAGTAAAAAAAAAGTTACGGTAATAACTTTTGTTGTATGTACACAGAATGTAGATACAAACTCTAGCTACTTCTTTGCGAAAATACCGCACAGATTAAGACTGTTACTATTACGTGGCACAAGCTTTCAGATGCCATCCCCAAAGAGGTTTGTTGCTGGGGGTTATCGGTCACACTATCGTGCTTCGGCAAGACCGCCACTCACCACAGACTTGTAATGCACACGGAAAAAACTGCATGAAGCTTTTTCACGGAGGACGGACGAACGTCCTTGGTGCAGGGGGTCAGGAAGGAATGTCTGGGACAACTGACAGGTCTTGTTGAACTTGCGATAGAATGACTCGGAACTCAGGCGGCAGCCTTTCTTAGGGAAAGCATTCAGAAGTTTGTGCCACGTCATAATAGCTGACTAAATCTGTGAGCAGCTAGAGTAGTACATAAAGGCATTTTGTGTATATTAAAAAAAATTGCATCAGTACACTGTTTTCTTACCCTGTTTATTGGAATTTGAAAACAAAACAGCCCTCATATTTCATTCTATATTTTGCGAGCTCACAGTATCTTGTTTGCCTTCTTTTGTTCTTGTCATTGCTTCATATAGGCATCTCTTAAAAGTGACTTTCAGGATCAGATTGGATACATATAGGGTAGCAACTCTATTTAAATAAATTTTCATGGATCCGAAGTAATTTGAAATGTCTAAAGGAATATACCCTTTTTAAAACAAAGGTCTTTTGTGTAAAAAGGGTGATATTCTTTAAAGACCCAAAAAAAGGAAAATGTTTGTCATCTAGCATGTAGCTTACTGAGTAGACATATTTCTTGAGGAAATTCCTAATCAGTTATGTTTTCTTTTTTGTTTACCACTAAGATTATAGGAGCCACCAAAAATATCAAGAATGTATCCTGGCCAAGAATAAGGCTCTTTTCAGACATTAGATTTTCACGGAGCTATTCTGTGAAATGCTTGCCACATTGCTTACAACAAATGGCTTTTACGGTGACTCTGATCAATATGCTGCATTGATGCAAAGAGGTGTATGGACTTACAAAGTGGTTCTGTTGTTTATATTTCTTAATTTAAACTCAAATAAATGATTATGAGTGCTCGTATTACCTACCAACTTCTGGCACCATAACTTGTTCCTATAGCGATCATTCTTGTCCAGCAACACATTTTTTTAAACATGAGTACAGTCGTCAGATATTGATGCAGAGTTTCGCTGAAAGCTTGCTTCAAAACATATAACCACAGAATAGCGTGCATCTGCCCATTCCGCACTAAGTGTCCACCCCCCAAAGTTTGAAGCATCTGAAAAAATATGCACAGTTCGTATATATGTAAAATTGATAATCTCACATGCACCCAACCCTTATTCTTTCGCGATTATCTCAAATTTCGAGTTGGCACTTGCTCGGTATTTTACGGTATATTTTGTGGTTAAAAAGGAGGAAAAGATAAAATGAGAGGAATCTATTTTCGTTTTGCGACCCTTCCAAGATTTTCATGAAATGCAGCGGTGAATGTTGACCTGGCAAATGATGAATTGGCTTATCTGCGCCTCAATGAGCAGGCACATTGGGAGAAACAGGTTGTTAGTCCTCATACTTAACGTCATTATATGCATGGTTCCTGGGTCGAGTTCTATACCACGAAGTGTGCTATACGTTGCGATTATTGCGTTTTCAGGAAACCCTGTTAGAAGCAATTCGCTGTGAGGTCTATAGTCAGTGACAGGTTAAGAATTCACGGTACTAGATCTACTTAATTCTCAGCCTGCCACCAACCATAATGTCGTTGTTTTTAACGCATAATCTGTTTAAGCAGCTTGAATTTCCGAGGAAATAGCGACGAGTCATTACGGAAACCATGAAGTGTGTAATATGCACTTAGAGGACACTATACAAAAAAGTGGCGAATGCGGAAGAAAGCACTAAATTCTAAACGTGCCCTGACGGAAGAAGAACGCTCCACCCTGCGATTGTGAGCTCGATATTCTACCGCTGCGCCAATTAGTGGGTTTCCTTTTTTTCTTTACTGGCGCCAATTAGTGGGTGGTCATAAAGCTTTGTAAATACTTTGTTTCACCTTAAAGCCTGACCTGTAAAATATTTTTCCACCAGGGTGAAAGTCATCCTGGGGGGAGGGGGAGACTTTTTTTGTTGTTGGATCTTGGGCTGGATAGGCTTGGATAAACCTGGATAAGCTCCCAGCTTATCTATCCCCAAGATGCAGCAAGGAAAGGGGTCTCCCAGCTGTCAAGATAGCAGTGGGAGAGGAGGAAATGGGAAGGGTGGCAAAGAGGATTTCCACTCTGGTTGAGAAATATTTTGCAGGTCAGCCTTCATGTCAAGATGCAGCTGGCGCTACGAGCCGGTGGGACCGATTGGGCAGCATGAAAAGCGCAACGTCACGGTGATTGTCAGGTGTCTGTACGTGCTCCATCATCGCTGAACCAGTCACATGCAGGAAGACCCAGTGACTTGTGCTTTCCACGCTGTATATTGGTCCCACCAGCTCGTGGCGTTGGCTGCGCCCGGACTTGAACTGGACCGAAGCGTAGCTGGCTTTGTCTCTACAACGGTGGTCTCTGCTAACTGTTTAAATGCAAACGCCGATTGTTCGCGTTTGGCGTTCAAACAGTTTAGGGGGAGAAACAAGAAATCCAAGACGTGCCCACTGTCACATAAAAGAGAACAGAGTTTTGAGTAAAATAGTGTGCTATAACTAAAAAAGAGAAATAAAAAAGAAAGTGCAACGTCCACCAGAATCCCCGAAAAGCTCTGCGGAAATGCTCTCTGCACGTACCAACTTAATCCGTAAGACCAGGGTAAGTCGAGCATTTTTTTTTCTCCCTCCTTTCAGAACGTCTTCACGGCCTTCGACAAGGACGGATCTGGTTACCTGAGCACGTTCGAGCTGCGGGCGGCCTTGCACTCTGCCGGTGAGTTCCGCGATTGGGAGGCCTACCCTGGAATCCATCTTTAAGGGGGCATCAAAGCGGTTTTTGAGTGTTTCGGGGTGAGGCAGCACGACGGGACATGGGCAAAAGAAAGACGCGACGGTACACGGCGCTGACTAGCAACTGAAAGTTTATTTCGCTCAAACCCTGTACATGAATACATGGGCGAAAGCCGGATAAGCGGAGTGCAAACGAAGAAAGAACAAACACACATACGATCTCAGCATCATTTTGGATAGATAATACTGTGCTGTGCTAGCACCGGTCTTATCTGTCTTTCACTTAGAAATGTTTGTCAGCCAACCAGCCGAAACAAATCTTTTATAGCTTCAGTTTTCGAGGTCGCCTTTTTATGGGGCGTACTCGGTCTGGGCACACTGGGCATCGTAGAGGACCCAAACATTGGTCATGTGTGGTCTTCTTTCCTTCGAAGGTGGGACCAAACATTTCGTTCAATCCCTTTTCTGGGACACATCTCGAAAGATGGGCGTAATGCAAAAGTTTAGAGACACAAAAGATGGAGGTGAAACTTTTTAGTTTTATAGGTTATCTAAGTGCAACTATTGCACCCAGGCGAAAATTAGTCCACTTCCAGCTGGATTATGGAACTGGAAATGAGGCAGTCCAGCTGGATTCCAGCTGGGTCCAGCTGGACCCAGCTGGAATTCAGCTGGACTAGCTGGAATTCAGCTGGACTACCTCATTTCCAGTTCCATAATCCAGCTGGAAGTGGACTGATTTTCGCCTGGGCAGCATGTTTATACCTTGGATCTAAGAAGACCCGCAAGGTATAGAAGACCCGCAAGGTATCATTCTGGTGGGCCAATTTTTACTTGAGCTGTTAAGATTTTTGAGAATTTTAAGAACCAGAATTGTGGACCTTGGAGGCACAGTGAAATGCGTGCGTGAATAGTGGGTTTTGAGTTAAAAGTGAATGCGAAACAAATAGTGATTTTTGCTGAATATTTCTCACTACTGTTTCATCATGCTTAAACTAAAATTCGGCTGAGCTCGTGAAGGTTGTTTCCAAGCATTCACTTGCCCTCTTCTAGGCTCAGTTAATTTTAATCTAACGACATTTATGGACTGTGGTCTCGGGAAGCCAAGGGTTTTTCGAGTAAACGACGGATTTCACACAAATTAAACCTGTAAATATGCTCGGCTATATGTAATTTAGGGGATTTATATATCTTATTGTTATATATGCAAACATCCTTTTTTAGATCTCGACTTTGAAAGAACAAAAAAACAACCGCAAATCATGAACACAGATTGTCAGGACACGGGTGCCCAACATATATATTGTTGCATAATACCCACATTTTTATTTTGAAAACCTTACTGCATTGTTGATATGAGCATTCACAAATTTTTCGTTTGTTTTTTTTAAATACACGAGAAACGTGTGTGCACCACTCTGCTTTGAAATTGTGCTTTTCTCTTAAGCACGCGGCTGCGCTGCGGTGAAGCAAGTTTCGCGATTGTGTAGTTTCAACTCCCGCGGGTATTGCTTTTCTCCAGTGCGTCGGTGCTCGGTGAAAAGCACCAGCTGTGATCGCCACTTTAAAAATTGAGAATATTGAAGTTGATCTTAAAGAAAAATATTGAATGGTGCATTATTTGAAACTAGGTACTATTAAAACATTCAAATATTCACCGAATCCTAATGAAATTCATACTTATCATAATTTCTGAATTATATTCACAAATCATAATTTATAATTATTGCCTCGAGCAGTCTGGCTGCATATTTGCAGTAATCTTTGCTTGTGACAATGCCATTCAAAGCTTGCCTTCGGTTAGACCACTTAGTCTTTCTTACCGTTCTTTTTTTAGGTTCTTAGCAAGATTGAGGTAAATGTTTTGATGGTGGAGGAAAACTACATGATATTGAAATCTATCGCAATTAAAACAGTACCATATTTGAGCCTATTGACAGGGTCCTTGTTATATGAATATGTATTCTAACAAGGTGATCATTGATCTAGTTCGTTTAGTGGTAAAATGGAGCCAGTGAAACTTTATTACTGTATTACACCGAATGTCTATTGCGACCAAATCTGTTCTAATCGGCGTACGTAGGATAAGGGCTTGTTCCTCAGCCTTGGTGTTGATGTCTTGCAGGATATCTCGTGAACCAGCACATCCTCAAGGCGTTGGTGCTGAGGTATGGCAACGACGACGGGAACATTGCCTTTGAGGACTTCATTGGCTGTGCTGTCAAGCTGAGGACCATGATTGGTTAGTTGACCTCCTTTTATGATTGTGCAAATTGTTGAATCGATAAATGTGTGAAAATAAGGCTATAGACAGCAAAGCTGCTAGCAGAGCTGTATTATTGTTTTTGTGGGCTCTAAATCTGGGTTATAGGAATTTTAAGGTTCCCCAGAGTAACCTCAAGGGTGCGGTAAGCCTCCAAATATTCTTGATAGCCTCTGCCCCAAAGTATTAAAGCGTTTCCTCCATTCAAGCACCATTTTAACGGATCTAAGCCACCCATTCATGCATGGCAATTAGTGAAACAATGTGCAGTACTTTTTACAAAGTATTTTTTTGCGTCAATGCTGAAACTGGGAGCGGTTTCTCGGCTGCCAATTAAAAGCAGGTAAGAGTTCCGTGAGATGAAAGAGTTTGAGACCCTCGTGGATAACAAGGATTGAGAATTGAAGTATTTCGCAACGGAAACTTCTATATAAACGGTAACAGATGCAAGCAAACGGCTTCGGTGAAAGAGCTCGGGTCGTGTCAATTACAAGTCACACGTTCCATGTCTGCGTGGGTACAGATCTCGTTTTTCATCATTATTATTTAAAAATTATTTGTTTCCAGCATCGATAAACTTTGTCTGAAAAAGTTGGCGGAAAATCCTAGTCAATATTGGCATACTTGTTGTGGATACCTAATGGCTCAAGGTCGTTTGGATTTCCTTCGGAATATTTAGACCACCAAAAAAGCAACGATCACGCTCTGGCACTTCGGCACATCTAACCGCGCAAGTGGACGTATGAATTTCATCCTTGGCTTTGCTTCCTTCTGTGTGCAGAGGTGTTCAAGGAGAAAGACCCGAGGAACCTCGGAAGTGCAGTCTTCACGATAGACGAGGTGGGAGCGTGCTTTGCTTCTTCTACTTGCCCTCGATCTACACTCGTCTCACAAGTTGGCTTTAGTGCTGGCGAGGGCACGAGCACAAGGGCGTGGCTCTGCAGAAGGCTCGCGCGTACTGGCGCTCGTGCACAGGAAGTGCTTTTGAAAACCACATTCTCGTGCCTTTGCCTTCACCGGCACTAAAGACAACTTGTGAGGTACACCCCTGGACTGTATGAGCCGAAAGAGACGACCTGGATCTTTGCCGCACCCACAGTTCCCACGAGCTTTGGTATCTTTTAAATTGTAAGAGAGCTCAAAGACTGAGACCTATACGCTTTGCATTCCAACACGTGTTTGCACCAAAGCTTTAAAAACTGACGGGTAAGCCGAAGAAGCGGCTGTTTCAGTTCATGTTGTCTGTGGTACAAGCTGACAACACTGATCTCGGAGGGTTTGTGAAACGACTTTGGATCCGGATTGTGCTAACTGTTAAAGCACAAGGGCACATCATGCGAGAAACTTGAGTTCCAGTGAAATTTCGAAAGGAGACTTTTTCCCCTCCTCTTCAGTAGATGTGTTGTTTGTCGTGATCTATCTGCGGTTCTAAACGGTGACGCTTTTAGTCCTAAAACACAACACAATAATATGGACTGACGGCTGTTCGTGTTTGTGTTTGTGATCAATTAGTGCATGGGTGAAAATCGGCGAATCGGCAACGCTTAAAGCACTGCTAGCGCTTTAAGAGTTGCCAACAGAATAATGTGCATTAGTGTGGCAAACATTACAAATTGGCAACGGAGCGTTTTGCAGCTTATTGTGGCCCCAAGTTCGGAAGGTTAACACCGCTTGATTTTTTTAATGTTTGTCCTGACAGCTAGAACGTGGTGCAGCTAGGAAGCTAACGGATATCTTATATATCGATTAAGGGTTTGATGTAAAAAACGGACACACACCAACTTTTTCTTAAGAAGTTGGGTGAAATCGCATATATTAGGTCAACAAAATAGTTCTGGGTAATGCACTGCCTGTGGCGTCACATCCGTCTGCAACACAAGAACCCTCAGCCAAATGCCTAACCTCTTTCTCCCCCCCCCCCTAAGCCTGACCGATAAGTCTGCCCCTGCCTGGGCATCCTAGAAAACCCGAAATTACGATCCTGCATGACTCCTTCGCTTGTTACAAACACGACCATACATCACTGATACGAGACAATCTCAAAAACCACTTAGTGCCCCTTTATACCTACAAAACAATTAATAAAATTAAAAAAAAATTCTTTCTTGGTTTTTTTTTATTTTTAAAAGAATAATTCCTTCAGAGGTGTATTAGCTTGACGATACTAGTTCCTTGACCTTTTTGCGAAATAAGAAATACGAGTTATTTATAACGCAAAGAATATGTTTACATAGAATTCTCTTAAGTTTCACGTGTTCTCTCTCATAGCCACTAGCCGAATTTTCGGGAATGTGTTACCAGCTTTGTAGAATACATAGTTCCGGTCCCTATTTTGGATCAACGAGCCAAATACAGGCGCTACATGTACATAACTTGAATTTAAAAAAAAAAAAAATTATATTTTTTCAATATTTAGTGCACAGGCAAACAAATTGAACTTGTGAACGGATGCACGCAACTCCATTGTGGGGAAGCTGCATCCGCGACACATTCGATGCCGGTGTCACATCACTGCAGCGCAGCTGTTTTTTAGACAAGTGCCTCCAGCAGAATGTAAGGGTCGCCATTCCAAATGCTTTATTACTCGCGTTTAATTCAAAGCTAGAATCAGATAGGCCAATATATGAATAGAAACTTTTTCAAGTTTCGAATATTCGTGCGTCACATGCATATAACCTCGCACAGCGTGATGCAAAAGCTGCGGTATTGGAATGGCGCCTGTCTTATTATTCATTCATTTACCTATTTACCACTACTACATCTCCAGTCAAGAGACACGGTAGTAGTGGCAAAACAATGTCAAAATCAATGCAACCGTCCAGCAGTGCCGTTACAATGGACCTTTTTCAAGTAACGAACGCCGTCTGGAGGGCCGTTGGCAAACTACGTATGAGAGGGAAGCTCAACAGGCATATCAGAACACACTGACCTCTTGCCGTTGTATCGGGTTTTGTTGCCTTATACGCCCCAAACTACCGACGGTCAAAAAAGAATCGTCAGAACTACGATTCTCTTTTGACAGCGGGAAGTAAGGCCAGGGGAGAGGAGTGTCCGCATGAGCGGAGGCTCACTAGAAAAAAGGTCTCTCGCACACGGTGCCTTTACGATGCCTAAAAGTATTCTTTATCACATTCGCTCGATTTTTGCAGTGGCTGGAGAACACAATGTACTGCTAGGGACCTCTACACGACTGTGGGATCTGCGGCCGGCCACCCAAAAGAGCATTTACAGCGGTCCGGACGAGGGAAACCGATCGACTCAGTCCTGTACTTCTTCCGAGGTTGCTTCGCTTCCTTTAGCTCCCGAGATAACGCCAATCAGCAATCGTGCCCTCCCCCCCACGTGTGGCGGATGGGCAAAGCACGTTCTGTATAACCAGAGTATTTGGAGTTTGGACGGACTGTGCGTGCGTATGACACACACGAGAAGAGACACGCACGGCGAGAGTGCTTACGGCAGGTGGAACGGCGTATGGAAAAGTTCTCTCACTGCCAAGGTGTCCAGTAGGTGTTTCTAATTTTAAATTTCCCACGTGTTGCAGCAAGCTTGTTGTTGTTGTTTTTGCAGAGTTTATTATTTAAGCTCCCGATGCGTCTTGGGGTGTCGCAGAATTGGTCTTTCTCGCTGGCTGCACCCGTGTGAAAGTTGGCTCATTTCCACGTCTGTATTCTGGAACTGGTTTTTGCTGAATCTGAGTGAATTGTCTCGTTTACGGCTGGACTTGGCTGACACCAATTCCGTAATCCAGCTGGAACTGAACTGATTTTCACCTGGGCAGTGACTTCGCAATTGCGCTATGAAGAGTTATCGCGACACGCGGACTGTTATGGCACGTTTCTGCAGTCGTGACAATTATAAAATTATATTTGAGATATATTTATGCAAACTGACCTCTCAGCTATTTTTGAATACAAGTGGCATTTGCGCTTTTTGGCCCCTGCTGCCGAGGTTATAAATATTATGCACGTTGCGCGGATCTTCGTAGGTCAACTTTTTCTTAAATTTGAAAAGATGCTTTTTGGTTTGAAGGGAAGGAGTTCAAATGAGGGAATGGCGCATTTTGTTGCTCTGTCCAGTACATGTATGTGGTACGCTATGTTTTTTTATCGACATTTCATTTTTGGTGTGCCGGTTCATTTCATCGTTCTTTTTTTTTTTTCATTTTTTTTTTGCACAGAGAGGCTTTCCTCTAGTCATGGGCAATGCGTTATTACCGCACCAGTGTTACACACTGCAGGATATTTCTCCTCTGCTTCATGTACACAGCTGTTGATTCAATGTGATGTTCCCGTTTACGTTGCAAAATAAACCCACCGCTTCTGAAACAGATCCATGCCACTGCGCTCTTTTCTCAAGTTCTTCGTTACGTGAAGGCCGGTTGATTTCATCTGAGGGTGACCGACTTCATTGCTGCCGGCTGCGGTCGCTTACGATGATTAGAGGGCCTATACTTAAAGAGCCACTGAAAAGAAAAAAAGTTTTTTGAAGCAGTTGGGTTGGGACACGCGTGTCAAAAAATAAATTTTACACTGAAAAAAAAAATTTTAAAGCAATATTGACGGCACGAGACGCGATTTAGTCGGTAGTCACCTCATTTCCGCTTGTTTTCTCTCTCAGCATTTCGGGCAATTAGAGAAGAGATCCTCAAAGTGAATATCTCTACTGGGAACAACAAAAGCGTGACGTCGGGGGAAAGCAGGGGTTCACTCTTTGAACTGTAGACTTTGTTCCCAACTGATTACAAACAGTGTCATGGTGTCAAATGAATGCTTTGGAAGCTCGCTCCAGCACCCGCGCAGCAGCACGGAACAAATGCTTGGTATAGTCCATTTTTAGACTGCTCGCTCTACCTCCAAGCCCGCTTTCCCCTGACGTCGCAACATTGAATAGCGCGGGTTCATTTGAATGTTGGTTTTGACATCATTCTTAGTTGCCGATTTCACAATAACTATTTTGAATTTCGTGTTAATAATTATACCAGACCGGAAAGGGTGATTCCGAAAATACAGTTAGTGTGGGTAGTGAAATGAACGGCCGTCCTGAAGACCCCACAGGCGTCCCAGCGACCTTCCAACAGGCCAGCCGATGTGGGAAGAAGACCAGGCATCTCAGCCTTCCAAGAATCCCACCGCTGCCACCAGTTGTAACAGCTCCAGGGAGGCCTCGTAGACGGGCTCCGCTGGAGCCAGGGGCCGACCAGGACATCAGGCAGAAGGAGCTTGGAAGCGGGGCCGCTTTTGACAGCGGTAACAGCGGGTTTACTTTACATTTGTACAATGTGGAATACAGAATGGGAAGACGACGAGTCCCGAAGAAGTCCTCGGGACTGTCTTCCCTACATTCCCCACATAGGGATTTCAGGTAGCTAAGTCAGCTCCTTCCCTATACACACAGTGACACTCCCCCGCCTCCACCCACACACGCCGCCACTCCCATGCAGACCAGCTGTCCCAAGGACGTCTCTTCTTGGCCCCCAGGGGTCAGCCCGAAGCCCACACCCATGATTGCCGTTGCTTCCTCTTCTGACGGGAAGGTAATAGACCTTATTCAGATTTGCACTCCATTTGTCGGACGTTTTGCCAACCTTCTTCCGTAGCCTCAAACATGGCGACCCATGTTTAACGCGAAGAGCAGAGCGCTGCTATGAGAAAGTAATGCCCCACTACTGCGGACTCGCTGCACAATCAACAAAGAAATAAGAAGCCAACTAAAGTAAACTACAAATTACGTTTGTTTTTCATTTCATTCTGGAGATGTTACGGTGAATCTTGGAATAATGTTAGCGTTGTACTGGGACTATATGAGTACGAAATGGCAAGGCCATCGCCGCCTGCTTTTACTGCGGGCTTTTCCGAATTTTCTTGATATGAAGCTTCAAATTAGAGTATTAATGGCTGGTTAAGGCTGGTTCCCACATTTTTGCCAGTTGCGTCGGCTAATTGGCAATAACCAAAAAAAAAAAAAAACACCGGGAAAACTGCAGCTTCCGATTCTTTTGTTGTGGGCAGCAAACAGTTTTCCCGGTGACTAGATTCTTGGTTACGTTTGGGTCATTCTGAACAGAACCAACTGCAACCTTGTGAACAAGGATTGCTAATATAATTCACTTTGAAGTACCTAACGCCCCCATCACATCCTAGAAAAACAATATCGTATGAACAAGCCCCGAGAACGCAATGCAGGCAGAGCGGGGACGGTAGAGGTGCCTCGAAGATTGCGCGGAGGCTCAATAGTTCGCGCAGCCGCCGCGAGATGGCACTCCTCCTCTCCCCGAATTGATTGCATATCTAGAGACATTAGTGAGCTAGGGGAAGGCTCTGAAGTAATTATTATGGGAGACATGAATCTCTATGGATATACGGACTCAACTGGAAGCATATTACTAGAACTGGTGGAAAAGCATGACTTAGTTTTATGTAATACCAGTCAGAAGTGTGACGGGCATATAACGTGGGAAACTGGCAATCTACATTCAACTATAGATTACATACTCATGTCACACAAAATATATGGTAAGTTAAAAGTAATGAAAATAGATGAAGGTTCCAAAAGTCTTGGTAGTGATCACAAACGTATTAAGCTGAATTTTTCCAGAGAAGTAAATGCTGAAACTAGACAACATAATTCAAAGCACACTTTCTGCAGCCACAAAGAGTTGAAAATAGTTGCTGAAAGAATAGAGGAAGCAGTTTCAGGGCAACGGTATACAGATTGGACCTATGAGAGCCTAACTATAGCTTTTTGCTCTGAAACTAGACAAAGTTCAGAGTAAACGAAAGGGGAAGCAAGGACATAGACCAAAAAGCTGGTGGGACAAAGAAGTGAAGCAATGATACAAAAACGCCAGGAAGCCTCTAGAGAACACAGGCATTCCAAGCGTAATGGGGAGTCAGAAACGGAAGTAAAAAGAAGATGGGACACTTTTATAACATGTTGCCGAGAGGCATCCAGTTTGATCAATGCGAAAATTCAGAGAAAGGGTGAAGAATGGATGAGTAATGTAAGCAAGAAAGATAGAAACGCAGCCAAGAAGTTTTGGGAGCACTTGAACTCACTCGGTGAAACGACGCAAGCTAGACAGGTTCATACTCTCGCATCAGGGAGATCACTTAGAGGGAGATGATGCAATACGACATATAGGAGCAGTGATGGAGGAGAAATTTCGGGAACGGGTACATGTGGGAGATAGGAGAACCGAAAGAAGTAGCAGTCCAGCTTGTGACATCGCAGATTTTGGACAATGAGAACGGGAATAGGCGGAACGAAGAGTCCCTAGTGGCACGTCGACAGGCACAGATGGTATCCCAATCAAGCTGGTGAAGAATTTCGGTCCTAAATATAAGGCAGAACTAAGGGAGGTAGTGAGCAATATGATAACAAAAGGAAATATTTTAGATGAATGGAGGCTTAGTAGGATGAGTATGATATATAAGAGAAAGGGAGAAAAGTCTGATATTAGGAATTATCGTCCCATAACCATGACACCAGTTATTTACAGGTTGGTAATGCAGATTATAAAGAACAGACTGGAGGAATTTGTAGATTGCGAGGGCATACTGGGCGAGTTACAGAACGGGTTTCGGAAACAAAGAAGGTTGGAGGACAATACATTTTCCCTAACACAGTGTATAGAAATAGCGCAAAAAGAAAACAGACAGCTCTGACTGGCATTTCTGGATATCAAGGGTGCCTATGACAATGTGAACCAAAGGAATCTGTGGGACATAGTGGAGAGCTTAAGTGGGGGCACTACCCAGAAAAAAAGATTTCTGCAAAAAAAGTTGATTTTGAAAAATTACATAAATACATCCAATAACATCTAGAGAGTATTCCCAGAAAGTTTCATTAGTTTAGACTGCATAGTTAATTTTTAATAAATTATTTTCTGTCCATTGAAGCTAAAGAAAAGGTAGGGTTTGGAGCACTTTGAACGCATTTTTTTCCGTTCCACTTTTTGTTATAAATTTAATTTTAGTGAACCTATCGTTTGATAATGGCAATACAGGGAAGGCTCGTTCTTCACTTTTCCTGACTGAAATTTAATAAGGAGTGCGGCTATGGAATGCTTTTGTCGCTTTACAGATGTCTTCTATAAAAAATGTCGACATTTTGTCGAAGACACAGAAGACCAAAAAGTAGACCAATTTCGCAGAAGAGAAAATTTATAGAAATAACTGACTTCTTACAAAAACCTTTCCATAGCCGCACCCCCTAGGCATTCTGCTACATATCTAGCGAATACAAATCTTGAATATTGTGATAGTTTTCCGACGATAGGTTTACTAAACAATGTGGACGTGTTGCTGATAGAAGCTGTTCTAATTTCCTTCACATTTACCCGACAGACCTGAATTTTTTTATGCACCCTCTAGCGTGACCAACAGCATACCCT
>JABSTQ010008180.1:0-41386 GCA_013358835.2 Ixodes persulcatus | reverse complement strand
ATTGGGGACTGTTTAAATTATGTTTCATTGCTGAGGCACTGCTTGCTCGTTTAAAGTCTTGGAGAATAAAGCATAATAACAGCAGTACCATCTCTACGAAACTATAATTGTAAATAAACTTTTCTTGTTAGCAGGAGATATACCCGATACAGGCTGTTTAACTCTTCTGTTGAGGGATACTAAATTTCAAACCTCCCAAAAATATCTCGAGTTCGAAGGGTCTCTTTATTAACTAAAAATGAAGACATTAGTTTTGCTTATCAATTTTAGGGAAAATTCACCTTTCTAGATCACAGAAAGTATAAAACATAGAGAGGACGAAACACAGACGACTACATTTCGTTTCGTCCTCTCTATGTTTTATACTTTCTGTGATCTAGTACATCTTACCAACACGCTCGTTAGGAATATAATTCACCTTTCCTTGTCATCAAAAAACGAAGAGGTATACTTATTGATCTAAACAGATTAACTCACATGTTATTTCTTTCGTAACTAATTTGTTGTTTGTTTTTCTTCTAGCGAACGAATCATGAAATGCACGCGCTCTCTGCAGATTTCTCGACTCCATGAAGGTCGGCTTGTGTCTCCTCGTGTGAAATCTTCTGAACAGGAAAGTGACCACTTTCCCTTCATCCCGTTTGCGCTTCAGTTTAATGCCGATCTACAAATAGTATGGCTGTCAATAAGGCACAGGGAGGTAGCTTTTGAAAGAATTGACACACGTGTGCTAATATATCTAACAATTGATAGATGAAGTCATTGCAAAATGTTCAGATTGTTCTACTCAGGAAACACAACAATGTACATGTATGACAATATACAGACTGCCCACAACATTTGATTTTTTTCAAGCGGCTTATCATCAAATAGGAGTGAAAGAGTTTTCATGCTTTAGGAAATAAAACAAAAACAAAGGCCGCTTTACCGAAAATACTCGGACAAAAAATGAACATGTTCAAAAGGGAAAGAACACACGCTCTTGTTATATCGCAGAAAAAAGTTGGATGTCCCCCGTTGATTTTGCGCTCTTTAAGAGCGACTCTAAAAAGTGTCTGTTCGGTTTAATGAGGCAACCGCCCCTTTCTCTTCACGCGCAGACCTTTGTGTCCCAGGAGAAAAATGGTTAAAAAAAGAGTCTAGCACGTACGTCCTGGTGCAGAATAATGAGCTCACTATTAATTACATCCCTTGAGATGCCGAGTCCCGGAAATCCCTAATTTAGACGCCTGCGAACCTTAATCACGACCCACTGGGTAAAAGGGCTAATGCAGAGCGCGTCTACGCATTGTTACCGAGCTTGTATTTTTTTCTGTGGGCGTTTTTACGCAAAGTGGGTAGAGCAATTTGTAGGTAATTGCTCACAAAAATGATACATGATAACATAGTCAAGTCTGATCGCATTGAGAAAAAAGAAAGAAATCTGAACCGCGTTTCTGATCAATCAGCAGTCCTAAAGAAGGTGTATGTAATGAAAGAAACTAATAGATTGCCTCTTCCTTTGTCCTCAAATATAAACAAGAAAGACAAAAAACATGGTAACATGCCCAAAATTTGGGTGTTTGCTAGTCAGAATGGGAGGAAATGCGGATGCAGTAGAGTTATAACCAAGGTGAGTTTGGTCAGCGCGCATGCATCAGGCACCTTCTTTCTCGGTGCTCAGGAGTATGCTATGGCAAAAATGGAAGATTACGTGTTCTTTCTCTACAAATGTTGTCCTAATTCAGACAGCTATGGTGATCTCTCGTGCATTGATATTATGCGAGACATTCAGAGCTATAAGGACAGCTAAAATGTAGTACATGGCTGAATGTTGCAGCAAGTATATTTCCTTACGACCTACTTAATCTTTAGCTTTTTTTCATACGCTTCGTACGGAATATTTTAATGATAGGGAAACAAATCCTAAGTGGAAAGTTTCAGCGAAGATAAATGATTAAAAATGTAATTAGAGGAGTCTAGGTAAATATTTAAAGAATCATCAGTTGAAACGCATAACCTGCCATCCGCCGGGGTCGGCAACAACACCCCAAAGGAATGATTATTTTATTTCAAGTGTCCCTCTAATAAATTGTTCTCGGATGTTGACTAAACATCCTCTATAACTTTTTTTTTTAAAGTAGATCACATGCATATTGCTTTGTGAACGACGACTTGCAACGATGACAACATTTGTGATATAACAGGATGAGGTAGAAATGCAAGGGGCTTAGACAATTTCCCAACCATTTCACTTTTATTTTACGAACTAACCCTGAATTAACTTTGCTATTTCTCGCAATTAAAGTGGCCCTTGTTAGTTTTCTTTTGGAAAACACATTTGCGCCTCAGTATGGTAGCTGGCGTTTCTATGTCAGCCCCTCAAGTCGAAAAAGAAATTCGAGGCACAAAGTCGTTTAGAAGATTGGAGAAAAGGATTTCTATTGAATACATTGGCTGATATTTTGGTGTATTCTCAGGTTATTGCTTTTTCTTGCATCTTAGTTATTACGTTTTGTTATTTTGTACCTTTTCCCAGATTGAATCTGGGCCGCGCTTGTGTAAACCCTCATTTAACGGGAATTCTCTTCGTCTTCAGATTAAAGACTACCCAGATCATGTTCTTGGAATGCAAACACCTATATCATTACCGAATTTGCAATTACATTTTTATGCCTGCAGTTTATTTGATAAGCCTTAAACTTTTCTCAGAAAGAGTATAATGACATTTTTAGTTTTAATTTTACGTTTTTCTTCAGTGCGTATCAGCGAAACTCTAGAAATTGAAAAACTAATATATATCTTGTTCACATGACCTATCTTATTATGTTGTGCTCCCTGTATCCTCCCTTGTCTTTAATATAAAGAAATACGGCCTTTCCGACTTTTGCCTGAATTGAGAAATAACCAAAAAAAAAAACACGCTTTTGTCAATGTGCCAGAATATTGCAGAGAACCTACTGAAGTGTTTGCCTTTTTGTACAAAGCAAAATTCAAAGGCTCCCGCAGAACTCCTGTAAACAGATAAACGATCCATTAAGATACTAAAAAGTTTCCAAACGAGTGTTAGTTTAAGTCAAAGTCTGACATCGGTTGACTGAACGTCGATTCACGTGACGGCGTGACGTTACTATGTCACGTGACATCGCGGCGTCTCACCCGGTCACGTGGTGTCGGATTTACGCTCCGTCCGTGTCGTTATATCTCTTCACAGAATCACCCCTCCCGTGCCTCTTTCCCTCGTCCCGGGCCTAAAAGCAGATACTACGAAATATTTCGCAATTTATTGCGGAAAATATTTCTTGTGTAGTAAATCGGATTAGATAGAAATCGAAGCATTTAATACTTCTACTCATGAATCGTGCTGTTCCTTAGATTTAAAAGGAAATCGCATATGACTGTTCGGGACTTGTTTCACCAGTTGTACTTTTTCAAAGAGTCTAAATAAAGTATGTGTAACAAAAGACAAAAAAAATTTGACGATGATCTGGGTAAAAAAAAATAATAAGAGCCAGGCGGAGGTAATTTAAAAACGAATCTTAGAGCGGTGGTCATTGCTTTCAGCCAACACCTGCGATTGTGGTGATCGGCCACGCCCCTGCTGCTACCTCAAAGGAGCGACAATTTCTATCAGCGCTCACAAACCATGGCCGCGATGGCGCACTCTTTTACGACGGCTTGCCTCTTCAAGCGGGTGCAAGATACACACAAAAAAATATCCGATTAAAATAAAAAAAAGAAACGTTGCGAACAATTCAACACAGGATGTTGTCGGTGGTTGGAGCCTGGACAAAAATAACAAAAAAAAAAACACACATTGCGAGGTATGACCAATACGTGCGAGGAGCAACAAAGCCGGATTCTGGAATCCCCGAAAATGAGAAGTTCCATCGTTGAACCGCTGTTGCCACCGAAACCAATGTGCAATCGAAGACATCTGGCGCACAAAGGCGTCTTGTTGGTGGTACGCCCACCTTCCGGTCCAAGGTACGAACAATGCGAGTCGAAACTTTGGGCTATCGTGTTTTTTTTATGAAAAACGTTAAGTAAACGGTGTTTTCGTGTCATGGCAGTCGCCGGCTTTTTCGTCGTCATCATGGCTGTTCCAGACGTCGTGTGAAAGCTGACAGCAAACAAGACGGGCATCGCTGATCGACAGGGCGGCAGATGACTTCAAGATAGAATGGATGGCTGCACTTAAGAAAAATAAGAGCCCCATTCTTTTCTTCCTAAGCTGCGTGGATCTTTTTTTAAACTTTTTACGTTGTTTCATAGAAGGTAAGGCATACCCCGTGAAAGAAGAAGCCACGAAGAAATAAGCAATGACCACCTAGGTTGCAAAAATTATTTTACAAATGCGTTTGGGCATGTTATATAAAATGCCACGCCGTCGTATTTATTATTAAAACATCAATCATAAAAAAATCCTTTAGGGGGTTGCAACTTAAACGCGTCAATAGTTTTCTCTTGGGTAAAGCTCTGACATAACTTGCGTCTTCTTTCCCGCTCGTGCAGCTTCGATCCTGATGCGTTCTTCATCAATGCAAGGAGGCAAGAAGACTCGTGTTTATTTTTGTTCGTTTAATGTTATCCAGAGAAAAGGGGGATAGCGGGGGGACGTGTGAGCCTCATTTACGCGACAAGTCGCTACTCGGATAGCGGATGGGAAAACAGAGGATGGTTAAAAGTGACGGGGTGTAACTTTAGCGGGATGTTCGAACTATTTATAGTGCGGAACGTTCTGCTTAATATCCTTGAAACGGTTACAATTTCGGCTTTTTGTTCAGGATGCCCGTTCCAGGGTTCAGCAGAAATTTCAGGATGGTTTTGAAGTCTCTCTCTGCAGTTACGCGTGGTGCAGTTGACAAAAAGTTCTTAGACGGTCGATTAGGGAACACCGCTATACTTTGTTTCACCTTACGTGCAGACGCAGCCAACGTTACAAGTTGATGAGACCAGAGAGCGTCAAAAGCGCACCATCATGGTATACGTCATGATTATGCTCATCTTCTATCATCGCTGGACGAATTATGTACAGGGAAGGCCCTGTGACTTGCACTTCTGACTTCGCTTGACTGGTCCCAATAACTTGTAGCATCACCTAAGTTCAAACAAAGTATAACTGCGGACCCATGGAAGAGGCCCTTCCGCTCGTATGCATATTGGGAGCAATTGATTTGTAAAAAACTTAACTACCTTGCTCAATGAGGAAGGTAGTGACTCATTAGTAGTGATTGTCTTGATAACAAAGTCGTCGTGCATTCAGTCCTAATTTTATGCTTACTTATAACTCGCTTAATGGCACAAAAAACAACTACAACACCAACAAACAAACAGACAAATAACGCTCAAAATGTGGTAGGCCAGATTTGAGAATTTTTTCTTCGGATTTAAGACTTCTCGCTATAATATTATAATACCCAAGACTCTATTCGCTAATACATATTTCCCAAAAATTGCATAAAACAAAATTTAGTTATGATTTAAAAAAGCCACATACATAAATCCCTTTCACTTTTCGAGTAACTTCCTCAAATATCTTTGGGGGATCACATCTATTAGTTTATTAAACTGTGATTCTAGCCTCCTCGTGCCAATGCGCAAAGGACACGGAAAGGAAGTCCACACTGGCAGACACTCGCACGCATAGGCACGCGCACACAAACGCATACGCTTACACACAAACAGGCGAGCATACGATTATACACCTACACATACACACTTACAGTCACGCACGTGCACGCGAAAAAAAATTCCCGCAACCTACATGCTCAAACATAAACGCTTCTTTCCGCCGTCGTGAAGAAACGGAAATGCTGAAACTCCCGCACATGGACTGACACGCATTTCGGTACACTCACATACACCGGCATGCTCGCACGCGTCCAGACACGCTAAAATGCACTCTCAGGTGAAGGAACTGATGAACCTACCTATTGTTTGCTAAAACAGCGCTCTGAGTGACAATCTTTTGGTTCTCGTCATTCGTGCCCTATAATTAGAAGGCGAAACGTACAACAGAGATTATAGAGAAACGGAAAGCTGCAATGGAGAGGGCGTCTCTAATCCGTGCTCGCTCTCCGCTCGTGACAATTCCCCCGTACCCCAAGTGGAACTGAATCCCTTGCCCTCTTGGTCTCTTTATTACCTCCCTGGGTAGTACCGAAAGTGCAGTCGGGAATTCAGAATAACTGAGGGGAGCTAGAAATCTATCATTATACTCGCCTCAGTGAAGGGCGGGGGGGGGGGGGGGCGAGGGAGAGAGAGATAGATAGAAGAGAGTGTTGGTCTTTATATCCCCGTGTTTCCGTCACGGCTCGCGCGAGAGACAGTTGTCGACAGCCGAGCTTGGACCAGGAAACGGGGACATGAAGCGTGGTTAGGATTTGAGCTAACCGTTGATCGTTACGCGGGCGTCGACAGTGCGCACCTCGTTTAATGCGCTGAAAAACTCAGGGAGAGGAGGAGACGAGAGCGCGCGTGGACGTCAAAACGCCGAGATCTGGTTGGAATGATTCGTGGGTAGACTCTAAGGTCAGCTGCCTTGGTCTCTACTGCATTAGTCGAACGCGTTCGAATGCGACAGCCGAACGCCGGACGGCGGCATTTTGCGTTCGGCGAGTGCGGTAGATACAAAGGAAGCTACCCAGGTAGCACGCCAGAGGAATGCCCAACTTGGGCAAAGGTCTGGCAAACATAAAGGCCCAACTTTGCCGCAGTTAGGTTTTTGCACCATGGCACTCATCAGTGCCAAAGTACGGTGCCTCACTATAGCCTTAGTTGGGCGATCCTAGGGCATGCCAAAGTTTGGGTCTTCTCTGGTACGCCAGAGGAGTGCTAAAGTTGGTGCCATACTTGAGCCATAACTGCCATAGTAAATCCTAATCTGCGAATTCGGGGCATGCCAAGGTTTGGCGTTTCTCTGGTCCGCCAGAGGAGCGCCAAAGTTGGTGCCATACTTCTGCCATAACTGCCATAGTAAATCCTAATCTGGGAATTCGGGGCATGCCAAGGTTTGGCGTTTCTCTGGTCCGCCAGAGGGGCGCCAAAGTGGGTGCCATACTTCAGCCATAACTGCCAGAGCAACACCTAATTTCGGTATTCGGGACGTGCCAAAGTTCGGCTTTTATCTGCATGGTTTTGGCCTAAAGATTTAAGATGAGAGCCGAACTATCAGAAAATGAAGCCTAACTTTGGCACTTGTTTGGCGATTTCGCCCCAAAAATGCCAGATCTCAGCCGAACTACAAGGAAGTAAGCCTAACTCTGGCACATCTGTGGCAATTTTGGCCCAAAGGTGCCAGATGACTGCCGAACTATAGGAAAGTGAAGCCTAACTTTGGCACTTGTTTGGCGATTTTGGACCTAAGATGCCAGATGTCAGCCGAACTACAAGCCACTAAGCCTAACTCTGGCACATCCGTGGCGATTTTGGCCCAAATGTGCCAGATGACAGCCTAACTATCAAAACGTGAAGCCTAACTTTGGCATTTGTTTGGCAATTTCGGCCCAAACATGCCAAATATCAGCCGAACTACCGAGCAGTAAGCCCAACTCTCTCATTTGTTAAACGATTTAGTACCAAATATTCCAGATGACAGCCGAACTACCAGGCAGTGAAGCCTAAATTTGGAACTTGTTTGGCGAATTAGGGCCAAAATACCCAGACTCTTGCCAAGGAAGGTCAGGTTTGGCTCTACTTTGGCTGTTTCGGGCTTTTTAATGCCCTAAACTCCCAGACAAAAGCCAAATTTTGGCCCAGAACTCGGCGATACCTGGGTAGCTTTAGGTCTACCCACTAATGCTTTGAACCAGAGCTCGGCGTTCAGACCGACCTTACCGTGCGCTCTCCTCTACTCTTCTCCCTCAGTTGTCATTGACGACGTATGCGGCGTTTACCAAACATTTCCGAAGCAGCTCGACAATGACGTGAGGGCTCTTAACGGGTGTATCTCAAAACGTCCCATTCGCATTTGAACCTTGCACATTTCTTCTCATTCTCATTTGGTCCTTCTCGTTTGAACCTTCTCATAAGATCCGAATCGTGTTTTTCGCAACTGGGCCCACTCTCATTTTGCCCGTTATCTGAAAACGTCCCATTCGCATTTTGACCGTGCGCATTTCGTCCCATTCTCATTTGATCCGCCTCGTTTGATCCTTCTAATAAGATCCAAATTGTATTTTTCGCAACTGGACCCATTCTCATTTCGCCCGTTCAAGCTACGACCGAATGGCACTAGTTCGGCATGCCTCTAACGCCATTATGCCTTCGCGGCTTCTTGATGAGCCTTACCTTTGCTTGGGCCCCCAACATACCATCAGATATATGTTATGTGTAGAGGTACGTACTGAGAATCGTACAATGACACCTGCTTCCCTTCCTCTAAGCAAACAAAAAAAAAAAGCGATGAACATTTAATTTGGAAACTTTGTTTAAACAGAAATAGCATATACATAATAGCAGTGGTTCTCAACCATTGACGTTTCGCGGACCCCTTGTAGAAAGGCGGAGATGATAAAGGACCCCGTTCGGGGTGAGGGGAATAGAAAGGTGTAGTTTATCATGATAAAGATTTAATAAATGAATATAAATAATTGCTAGTGTAAAGTAGACTTATCTCATGGACATACACACGAGAGTACTCACTCATAAATTGGAACGTTTCTTCTCAACTGTGAAGAAAGACAACTAATATTGCCGTGCTTGACTGATGAGACAGGGCTTCGCGGACCCCTAGGATGCCTTCGCAGACCCCCATTTGAGAACCACTGCATTATAGAAGTGGTGGCATTGTCCCAAGTCGAGAGACCTCAACCAACGTGACATTTCAAAATATGATCTGGCTGCCTTGAATAGTTGGTTGGTTTTATTGTCAGCTAGTAGCTTTTCACGACGACCTCGACGCACTGCTAAAATCCTTAGCAGAGAGAGTATGCCTGTAGCGTGGAACACACACACACACACGAACAAAATATATCAATGTATTTATAATATTACCCTAAAAAAGATTTTGGTATGGAAAGAGTCAAGTGCGACGGGTCAAAGCGAGATATTTTTGAGAATGGCTGTTTTGAAAAGGGCCAGGTCAGGAGGGCGAAACGAGAACGAGCCCAAATGAGGATTTTTGGAATGCGAAAGACGAAACGGGAAAGGGCCAAATGCGACGGGTCAAAGCGAGAAGATCTTTTTTGAGAATGGTTGTTTTGAGAAGGATCCAAGTGAGAAGGGCGAAACGAGAACGGACTCAAATGAGGAGGGTTGAAATGCGAAGGACGAAACGGGAAAGGACCAAATGCGACAGGTCCAAGAGAGAATATCTTTTTGAGATTAGTGGTTTTGAGAAATGCCACGTGAGAAGGGTGAAACGAGAACGGGCTCAAATGATAACCACACGCTCTTAACGAACTAATTGAGCGATTCAGCTTTCGGAGTCAAGCATTTATTTATTTATTTATTTATGTATTTATTTATTAGCTTAGCTCCTCTTTCTGACTTCTCCGAGATATTAAGACGTTTTCAAAATTGTACTTGAAAAAATACCGTTATGTCAGACCCGCCAATAATTTAATTAGGTTTGAACATGTCAGATGATGAAAGATGACGTTTACATACTTCGCTCCTAGTAAGTAACTTGGGAATAACCTTTTTCCCCAGAGAATAATCGAAAAAAAGTCCCCTGTTTTGTCTCGATTTAAAATGTAGCGTTGTGTTTTTCTGATCGATGCTGTGAATATTGTTTCTCATGACCTGCAGCAGGTACCTGATTTAGGGATTTCAAAGAATGGTATTGTCCAATTTTACGGGCCAAGGTAATTCTAAAGGGCATTCGCGTACAGTTGTATGCTCAACATGCATAGTATGTTTTGGTGTATATTGGCTAAAGTTGAACAGCGATCGCAAGACCTAGCCCTATAGATAACGCGGCACATACACGCGCATGCAAATCTTTACATGGGAGACATACGTTTTATCGACAGTGCTTTCTCTTCTTTCCAAAATGTGTTTGTGGCCTACCGCAGAGAAGTATACTTTGTTTCTTTTCATTCAATGTCTACATCAATGATCTTGTTAGTATCTGCAACCAAGGGTAGTTCATTATATATGCGGATGATACGTGTATGTTCCTCTCTTCGTGTGATGCTAATACACTGTTATGCAAAGTCAATTCTACTCTAAAAAAAGTTTGTATTGTGATTTGATATTAATGGTCTTAAGGTAAATACAATGAAGCCCAAAGCAATCTTGATCGTGTCAAAAAATAAACAAATTTTCCTGAACCACACTATTTGATTAGCTCAAATCAAACTAGTCGAAGAACATCACACCTGTTGTGTATCTCTTTCAGAGTACATAACTTGGGATTGTAATGTGAATTATTTGATAACTAAACACTCTCGTCTAATTGGTCTTGTCTCAAGGCGCCGCAATATTTTACGCCTGAACATTAAACCTAAAATCTATTATAGATTGTTTGGATCCAAATTAAATCACTCAAATTATATGGGCTAGTGCAACAAAAACAAATCTTAAAAACATACTTTTACTACAAAATTAAATAATACCATATATTGCCAATATTTTTTATTTAGACAATACAAAGCCTTTATTTTCAAAATCAATTCATTCCTGTTAAACGCATGCATATATGAGTATTGTTTGCTTTGTTCACTTGGGTTCTCACCTGCATCTTTTATAGGCTTCTTATATACTGTTTCTGAACTTGCAAAGCATGACAGTGATATCAGCATACGCCACAGAAATACACGGGTCTTCCCTCATTCCCGTAAGCACTCCACTTTAAAATATTTACATTACACTGTAGCGCTCCTTTTAAATAAATGTGTCACAAACATCATAAACATTTACACAATCAGAAAACAAGACTAGCGATCTTATATCCTTGTTGCTTCCCAACTCAGTGCATCTAATCATTATTTGTGTGACATCATAAGTTAATATTTTCAGAATGCATTGTACCAGAGCCGCTGCCAAAGTATCAAGGGCCCCAGACCCAGTCAAGCTCTTTCAAACTGCTTCTTAGAGCCCAGCCCTTAGGCGTCCGTTTCCGTGTTTCGCAGCGTAGGTGGCGGCGTCTACGGCGGATTCGGCGTAACCGCGCTAAATATAACGAGAAAATTGACGTCACGTGACCTAAACGCCAATTTAATTTCGCGCTAAATTTAGAGGAGAAATTCAGTTTCTTCGCTAGATTTAGCGGACAAACTCAGTTTCTCGGCTAGATTTAGCGGGAAAACGGATGTCACGTGACCTCAACACACATTCAATTTTCAGATACGTGATCTATCACCAATTCGATTCCCCGCTAAATTAATTCAGTTTCTCCGCTAGAGTTAGCGGACAAATTCAATTTCTCCGCTAAATTTAGAGTAAAAGCCGTCACGTGACCTAAACACCAATTGAATTCCCCATTAAATTTAGTGAGAATTGAATTGGTGTTGAGGTCATGTGACGTCAATTTTCCTGCTAAATCTAGTGGAGAAACTGAATTTGTTCATAGGTGACGTGACACCAAGTCTTGTGACGTCATTTGCCACGCTAAACTTAGCGAGGGAACTGAATTGGAGGAGGAGGTGGAGGAGGGCATAACCTCCCCATCCGTACCCTCCTTTCCTCCTCCTCCTCAAGAGCTGCGCTCTAATTTAGCATTACAGAGGTTTGTAAACTTCCATTTCTTGTCCTTAACAAATTCCACTTTAAAAAAAGAAAGAAATAATGAAACATCATTGATTTGGTTTGAATTGAATGGAGGACCGAAAGCGACGACCAGCTGATCAAGCCCCACGTTTGAGCGCCAGATAATGTGGGTGTCCACATAAAGGGACAATAAAATGACCTTTTTGCTTTTGCCGGATAACTTTTACATTAAACCTTCAATGTTCACAGAACGCCGAACAAGTAGCCGTTTTCGTTTTAGTTTATTAACTTCTCCACAAAATATTTTTGAAATATCGAGTTTTTCTCTTCTCCAACTCACCGCGAAACAAGCCGTGGAGTAATTTTGGCGGTCGTGACGTACCTTCACACCGGGCAGTAGGAGAATGGGAGCGTTAGCGGCGAGCTGGCGGTGTGCCGGTAGGATTTACAAAAGGGTTTTACTGCGCTGATAGCGCCAATGCCCCCAAAATTTTTTCTGAAAAGGCGTCTCTCATCACCGCCATAGCCATGGACACATCAAAGCTGAGCGAAATTCGATTAAATATATTGCGCTTCAGCGACAGCTTGGGACTAGTCCCAGACGCCGGTACAAAGCGCAACAGATCGTTAACACAACAGCCAGTTCTCCGCCGCCGTCAGCCGTTTCCGCGGTATATCTAAAAAGAAGGGGACGCGCAGTCACTCACTGGGGTAGCAGAATATGCACAGAGTTTTTTATGGGCTCAAGCTTTACTAACTTTTATTTTGTCAGGATATGCTTGCAGGGCAGTGTGGATGAAAAAGAAAAAAAAAAGAAAGATGCTGTACCCCGTCTTGGACAATCACGACTTTAAAACACGGCTTTACTGACAGTATAAATCTCGCCACACGGCTTTTCTAGGATATCAAAAGACGATGTAATCTTAGCAGCGATAAAGCAACGTAGAAATTGATGTCGTGATCCCATTGAAGACTTTGCGAGAGTTCACGAATGCAAACACTAATCACTTTTCTCGGGTGAGGAAAAGGGGTCAAAATTCGAATCCTTCATACACGCCTTTAAATACAGTACGCACCAGAAATATCTTGAACCTGAGCGCACGCATGGAATGAGCGAAATAAGAAATACGGGCGATGATCAAGGAGACAAATGCTAAGAAAACACCATCGTAGTTGAAGTAAACAAAGACAACGGCACGAGCGTTTCTGCTCTCCTGAGGGTGCCGTCACAAAATCGCCGCACGAGTAAATGGATGTTTTCTCGAACGACGTGCTGGGTTATCATCGCGAAACTCGACGAAAATTCAATCAAGGATAGCGCTCTTGGCGAAACGATGAGCTTCCACCACGCCGACCACGTCGACGGTCACCACCGACGCCATATTTTGTTAGCAGAGCAGGAACCGCGACCGGCGCAGGCGCAGTCTTATCTTTCTCTTGCTTCGTTTACCACACGATAGATCGCGCATTGTTCCGAGAATTATAAAAAAAAAAGTCGTCGATGTCCGTCATATCGCTAATTATTCAACAAAATGTGGATCAAAATATTCTTTAACAAAACTTTTAAGAAACATTCGCCGGATATTTATTGTTTATAATCTCGGTGCTGGTGAGGTAGGCTCATATCCAATAGTCGACGTGGATTTGGCTGACGTGCCGTGGCACCGCGGATGCATCGCAGTGAAAACGCATTGATCTTTCGAAGGAGAGAGGGTGTAAAAGAGTCCGCTTTTCTTTTAAAAGTCCTATAGCGACATTTTTGTTTGGTTCTCTGTTTTTTGTGTTTTGGTTCTCTTTCCACATTTTTTATGACATGTGATGGATAAAATTTGATTTCAAAATTGTTTTATCATCCCTTTATTGCCCGCTAAGGCACCTCCTCGACCGCACCGAAGGAGAACACACACTCGAGGTATGATGTATTCGCACAGAGGAATTTCTCCGCGTGTAGAGGATAAAACGTCTTCGAGTTTCGAGGTGACGTGCTCCACGTCACGGATGTTCGT
Organism: Ixodes persulcatus; assembly: GCA_013358835.2. Taxonomy (NCBI): domain Eukaryota; kingdom Metazoa; phylum Arthropoda; class Arachnida; order Ixodida; family Ixodidae; genus Ixodes; species Ixodes persulcatus. The sequence goes on along the minus strand of JABSTQ010008180.1, from coordinate 27,746 downwards.
TTAATAACCGAGCCCGCAGGGAGCCGAGGAGTATCTGTGACCCGCCTACGAATATCCGTGGTCCCGTCGGAGCGCCTCCTCATCTTCCTCCTGCTTTTGGGGAAGGATTATGATGAACAGCTTTGAAGTGTGGGGTGCCTTTTTTTATTTTCCCCTGCCTTTTGTTCGATGAGTACCCGGAGGTCACCAGCAAGTTCGCGAAAACAAAAACTCCGGTGACTCAACTACATTGACTCCGCCATGCGAATGCTCACTTCACTTTTCAGCACCGCCTCCTCCTTCTCGGATCTTTTCCAAGCGGCAGCTTTATGACGTACGCAGTTTTCTCAGGAGCTAAATACCTCTCGTGCGAATACACCAGTACGGAGGATATACTGTTTCACAGATGGACGATCTGGAGGCAGTGGCTTGTCCTTTCTCCGCTCCGTAGCCGATCTTCTTCGGGCTCGCTGCCCGAGCTCTGCTTCGTGCCATCCTCGTCTTCTACCCCTTTGGCATCCGTGGGCCCACGTTCGGCTCCCTCGCGGCCGCGATCCCCTAGACTTGAGGTGAATATGTAATAGTATTGATGGTTATATTTGGTATGTTAGTCTACTTTATTGACTGCAATGAATAACAGCAGAAAAAAAGTCTATGCCATCATATTGTGTTGCCCCTTTTTGAGAAGTTTTAGCAAAATATTTTAATCCATCAGTAACTAAAAAAACATTCTGCGACCTTTATAGTCCTTGGGAAGTCCTTGGGGATGTTAAAAAACCGAAACAAAATCAAATGCATTTAAGGCCATAGTTTAAATACAACTTTCTTTATGGAGTGTACACTTGTGCATCTCAAAACCACAAGCAAAAAAAAAGTGACACGAGGATGTGAAATTTTTTATCTGATAAGATTAATTCGACTTCAACTATTCTACCCAGGATTAAGAAAAAAAAAGTAGGAATTCATTTGTACATAACCTGCCACCATTTCTAGATCAACAAATATAAACATTTGCATTTGTATTACTTCGACGACGATCCGTGATTCTTGATCAAAGCAATATTCAAGATGTTTGAGGCAGGCGTATAGTGTATTTAATCAAATTTAATTTATTAAAAATTTTGGCCTAGTTTGCTAAACTCATTAAATATTTTTACATACAATTGTCGGTTCATAAATTTATGTAAAAACCAAACAGAAAGGAACCAAGTAAAATATATGCGGGAGACGTACTTCTGAAGTGTACCATGGGAACAATCAGTCTAAGTAAGAAGTAATACAAGTAAGAAAATGTTTTTATATATAACTTTCTCAATCTTTATTTTCACAGCGCATCTATCACAAATATTAAAGAGATTAGTTTCGCTTAAATACAATAATACGTCAGAAATTTACTTGAGAAGAGCGATGGCTATCAAGCTTAGTTGTCTCGTCTTGTTCTATATTTTGGGTGGAAGGCCACGTGGTTTTGTACGTTTCTATCAATCAATCAATCAATCTTTTATTGACCGAAAAAAGTATACAAAATATTGAAAAAAGCATATGAGCCCATAGCCGCTAGGCTTGTTCGGGCTCATCAACAAAATATCGCAAGAACACAGAGCGACAGGCATATGTCAATAGAAAGAAACAAAAGTACTCCTAATCATGTTGCTACAATATTAGATGCTAAACTCGGTTACAAATACCAAAGAAACGATGATGAGGATGAACGATGATCTAAGTAGATAAGAGGAGATAATGCTTCAGTGCTTTGCTAAAAGTATGCGAATTTCGAAGGTCGTTCGAAAGGGCGTTCCAGATTTTTGTCCCACAGAATTGAATTAGCCTTTCCCCGTAAACGTTGTGGCATTGTGGAAGGTTAAAGTGCCCCGACAAATTTGCCCTAGTTTGACGGAAACCTTTAAGAAGTATAGTTATAGGAAATGGGTTGTTAGAGGTAACTATTTCGTGAAACAGCGTGGCAATTTTATACTTTACTAGTTTATGAAGTGGAAGAATGCTGAGGTGATGAAATAAAATGCTCGATGCCTGTGTATAGTGTGAGTTGGTTATAATTCGAATTGCCCTTTTTTGTAAACCCATAATGGGCGTAAGATACGTGTCATAGGTTGTACCCCATGTTTCTGTACAGTATGTTAAATGGCAGTGGAATATCGAGAAGTAAATAATTTTTAAGGTTGAAGAGTCGAAGCACTGTCGAGCCTTCAGCAGAATGTAGCAAGCATATGACATTTTTTGACAAATATAGGCAATGTGATGTTCCCAATGTAAGTGTGAGTCGAATATTACTCCCAGATATTTGAATGTATGTACTTGTTCTAAAAGAGAGTTGGCAATATAAATTTTGCAGTTAGCATAGTTGATTTGTTTTTTGTTTGAGTGGAATATAACATACTTAGTTTTTTTTATATTCAACGTCAACTTGTTATAGTTACACCAATCCTGGACAATAATCAGTTCTTCATTGATCACACTATTAATGTTATCTAACGAACTATTTGTGTAGTAAATTGCTGTATCATCTGCGTACATTATCATTTGGGAATTAATAAGTAAATGTGAGAGATCATTGACATATAATGAAAATAGGACAGGACCCAGAACTGATCCCTGCGGAATCCCTGTTGTGATTGGCCTAATATTGGATTGACAATTTGACATGGAGACATATTGAAAGCGAGAAGTTAAATAGCTCTTTAAAAAGCTTAATGATAAACCCCTAAACCCGTATCTCTCCAATTTGTTAAGTAGAATGGAATGATCGACCGTGTCAAAAGCTTTTTTAATATCGAGGAAAACACAGAGCGTAATTTTGTTGTCGTTAAGTGAGTCGTTTATTGCTTGACTAAGTGATAGAACAGCACTTGACGTAGATTTGTTAGGTCGGAAGCCGTGTTGGAGCGGGGTTATAATTTGAAATTTATCAATGAAAGCATTTATACGTTTTACTACAAGTTTTTCAAAGAGTGTGTTTATACCATTAAGAACTGATATTGGCCTGTAATTTTCAGGCTCGTTAGCATCATCATTCCCACCCTTAAATATTGGGCACACTTTAGCTATTTTCAACGAGTCCGGATATATTCCGGTTAGCAAAGAATGGTTAAACATATATTGTAGTGGAATACCTAGTATATCAATATTAAATTTTAGCACTTTAATTGGAATTCCATCACATCCAGGCGATTTATTTATTGACATATTCATAACGATGGACGCGATTTCTGTAAGTGTTATTTCCTCGAATACACAGGTATTCGAGATAAAGGCGGGCTGTAGAAACGTTGGTGTGGTGTTGGAAATGATGCCATTCGCAAGCTGCGGTCCAATGTTGGTAAAGAAACGATTAAAATCTTCCACAGTGCTGTTATCAACCTTGTCTGGGGTGGTTTGTATCTTTGACCCCGGTTTTATGACGCTGTTGATGACTTTCCACATTTTCTTCGAGTCGTGGCAGTTACTAGCGATAAGGTTACTGTAGTATTCCTTTTTACGTTTTCTTATCAGTGACACAGACAAGTTACGATAATGTCTATATTGTCCGAGATAAAAGGTGCTGTGTTTGTGCTGTTTCAGCTTCTGCTGCCAAGTGTTTTTTTCTTTCAGTGCACTAAGAATGCACTGAGTCATCCATGGGCAGATCGGATCTAGGTAACGGCGCTGTTTGAACTCGTCTGAGGAATCTTTAATCGCATCCCTAATCACATCTGCAAAGTTACCAAATTCAACGTTTACATCTGAATTAAATAATGCAGTAAAATCAAATCCCATTAACGTATGGCGCAAGCGTTCGTAATTTATTTTCCGTGCTGGCTGACGGTGTTGTTCATCAGAAGCGTTATTGATCGTTGGAACAAGTACGAATATGGGGTAATGATCAGCGATGTCATATTCGTAAACACCAGCAGCTTCGGCATCTATATTTGTAAGAATATGATCAATGAGAGTTGATGAAATAGGGGTCACTCGAGTTGGCTCATCTATAACGTTCCTAAAATTGAACGACTGAACAAGGTAAGTATAGTCTAAGTGCACGTTTCTGAGAGTATCTATATTGAAATCCCCGCATACAACAGACTTTTTTTTGTTAACCGTCAGTGTTGTGAATATATCATCCATTTGGTTATAAAAAGATGATAAGCACGAATCCGGTGGCCTATACACCACGCCGATTACAACGCCACACTTCAATTCCACAAATAACGCCTCGATGTAGCTACAAGAACATGAAATCAAAGGCAGTTCACTGAATGACAAGGCGTTTTTTATAAACAGTGCTACGCCGCCACCTCTATTTTTAGCAGTCCTAGATAGAGACACCGTTACGTAACCGGGAACATTAACGTGCTCGTTCTCTTTTAGCCAAGTTTCAGTTATTGCTATAATATCAAACGTAAACGAGTGAAGCGACAAGAAGGCAATAAGGATATCTAAATTTTTATGAATACTTCTTATATTACAGTGTAGCACTGAAAGCACTTTTTTGCTGGAGTACAATTTGTTTACAGATGCTATAGAGAACATGTTAATTTAATACAACGAAAACAAACAAACAAAGCAACAAGCGAGAGTTTGTAGAAGAACTACACAATCTTAGCAAAGTCTTCCTCCCCGGTTATCTGTACCACTTTCGTGGATTCGCTTCTTCGCATCAAAATTTTTCCCTGAGACACCCACGCAAATTTCCATTTTTTCTCTCGCTTAAGCTGAATTGCCTTTCCAAGCAGGATTTTGTTTTCGGCGCAAAGGTGCTCGTTAATGAACACTGGGTCATTTGTCGTAAGACCGATGTCAGTTGTGCTTAGCCTCCGTTTCCTTGCCGCCTGAAGCACCTTGTCACGAAGCGACCTCGCAAAAAACTTGATGACAATATTTGGTTTCGTTTTATCTTTGGTCGGTACACGATGTATGGCGTCGAGATCTTTTGCTCTAATTTCCATCTGTAGGACCTTGCCGATTCGTGTAACAAGGGCCTCAAGCGATTCATCTGGCAACTGAGGCACACCTTTGATTTCCAGGTTGTTACGCCTGCCGTACTGCTTGAGTTCTGTCAGTTCCTTCCTGGTTTCGTGAAGTTGACCTGCCAGGTTATCACATACTTTTCGAATTTCCTGTTGCTCACTCTTTACCGAGTTAACTTCCTTCCTCAGTTCGGTGATCGCTTCTCGCAATTTTTCAAAGTTATCGTTTATGAATGACATCGATTTTTTCACACCTGCAAATTCCGCTTTCATTGCTTCATTGGATACTTTCATGCCAGCAAGTTGTCCTTGCATTGCTTCATTTGAAACTTTCACACTGTTAAGTTCAATTTTGATTTCTGAAGTGTTCGTTTCAATCCGAATGCATAGGTCGGAAAAAAGTTTAGCCAGCTCTTTTATCGTTGTTGGCTGTTTGTCACCCATTGAAGCAAAGTTCAGAAAAGATCCAAAAACAGTGCTAGAGCGACCCAGGTACCACGAAAATACTATATTATGGTATGCGACTGCGACATACCTGCAATGACAGAATGGATTTTGTAGATGTGCGATGTGACGGTGGTTGCCTGGATCGCTCTAGAAGTGAAGCTTCGACCTGCGTGGCTGCTGTTTTATGGATGTTGGCAGGATGTAGAATGCGTCCAAGTTGGTTCCAGGGGTGGACTTGATGTCCGGGTTTCCGGTGAGCGATGATGCGGCACCAATCGGGCAGTCAGCTGTTAACTTGCCGAGTTGTGATCACTGGGAGAAGGCTGGGGCGATCCGTCGCCAATGCTGCTGATACACCGGTACGTCTGCAATGACAGAATGGATTTTGTAGATGTGCGATGTGACGGTGGTTGCCTGGATCGCTCTAGAAGATACAGTGTATACAGTCTATACAGTGTAATGCCTTGACTGCCGTCTTGTCTTAAGGTATTGCCGTTGTAAGCAAAAAATCACTAACAATTTTATGTACGTAGCGTGAGTTGGAAACATCTAGAGAGGATGCCTTCTTCTAAAAAACTGGGATTTTCATAAATGTAAAGAGCTAGCAATTCTTGGCACGTTACAGCAGATTGCTCTTAAAGGAGCAAGAAATTTAACCTTGGCGTTTTAACGTGCAAGCTAGACACATTCAGAAATAAAAAAAAAAATAAAACTTATTATTTATTATTGTCTGCGTCAGGTATTCCCAAAAAGTTGCATCGCACAGCATTTAACAGATTACGAAAGAGGTTGGAAAAATTATGACTTCAGGACCTACATTACGAGCGCATATATATGTGCACAAAAGAGTGACTCTACTTTGTACCCAGCTGATGAAAGAAACATACACAACAGGGCCAGAAGCCACTCCACATGGAGAAGTCACATCGCATATCTTCTGTCCACACACACCTAAATTAAATTATTAGAATGCAATGACAGATTCAGAATCTAGAAGCGTAACCAAATATTTTTACATAGCACAGTCGGAGCTTCTATTTGTTCCTGCTCTTCTTTGAATTCAAAAACAGACATTTGACTATAATTCGTGCTACGCCTGCAAATAAAAAGAGATCATGGTTAAATTTTTTTTTTAACAAAGAGAGACAATTACAGCTGCGCAAATCGCAGCAATCGGACAGTTTTCAACGGCTTGAACTAATATGAGCCCAGTCTTAAAATAATCTGTTCTGCAGTTGCGTCAGAAGAAACTTGTTCATCACTGCAACAAGAAAACGCGTGCTGTGAACACACACTCAATTTTACGCTCTTCATGCCATCAGTGTATAAGTATCGGTAGCGCAATATACCTATGCCTGAGGTGCGCATGGGGACTATTTGTGAAATGTCTTAATCTGTGAAGCACGTCTATTGAGCATGCAGTTAGAAACAAATAAGTCAGGAACTTCGTAAGCGCTCCTCCGAACTGTATAGCTGAGCTGCGAATAGCTGCTTTCTGTTCGTGAAGGCATATATGCATATTCATAAGATTATATTTTCTTGCATTCGGAGTGCATGATTTCCTCTTAGAGTTTTTTTGCTTTTTTATTGTAACACTGCTGACCATTGTATTTGTACAGACATAAATATCTTGATTATTTTGTATATAAAGACAACATAAAAAGTCCGACAGAATGTAAAGGCATAGTAATACCGGTTCCGAATAAGGATGGTCGGGGGTTCTTTTTCTTATCTTAGAAGGATATATATTCGCAATATTTTATGCCACAAATAAACGGATATATCTGTACCTAAAAAAAATCTTCAAACTATACAATTTGGCAGCCACATGCTATCTGCTCTTTCCACAACATGGCATGTGGCTTCTTCTCGTAAGAATGACAATAAAACAAAAATGGCGTAAGTGAAGCCCGTGTCAGGTACGGAGACAGTCTGGTGCGTTAACAAGATGGTTTTTGTTTTGCTTTATTTTTGATATTCTAGGGGGGTTTCACGGAAGCATTTGTAATGAGCTCCGCAGCGTTCTGTATGTACTGTAGCCTGTAGATGATAAACTACCATAATACTGCATACCGACACTGAACCCTTACGATAAACAATTTACGTGACGACGTATGTTTTACGAATTGAATGTGGGGTATTCCAGATTATTTTCTTAGTGTACGTCGCGTCACGCTAATTGGAATCCAGAACACGCTGCTACTCGTGATGAGTAGGAAGTGTGCCTTTCATTCATACGCACTCAAAGTTTAAGAAGCAAATGCAGTAGCTTGTTATCCTCACGCTTTTTGCTTTACAGATTCGTCTGGTGCTTTCTATTTGGTTTATGCAGCAATCGTATTATCTGCGGAGTAATAGTGGCATGTATGGCGTTAACGACGGGCAGATTTTCTCAACTTGATAGTAACTATAAAATTTCAACGCTGAAGTCTTTTCAGCGTCACTGGTTATCTTAAATTAGCAAACCTTAGCGCGATCAACTAGGGACGCACATGAGGACCCGTAGGACTTGGAGTAGAAGGGAATTTTTTTTTTGTTCGAGAGGCGGATTAAGTTTGTGGTCACTGTTTGTGGCAGTCTCGTTGCACTAATAATTACTGCCGTCCGATCGGTATGTGCTTCGCTCGTGTCCCAGGGAGAGACACAACACAACGAGAAGACAGCGAATGGGTAACTGTACATCCCCGTTGTCCGTCCTCGAGAGCCGGCTCTCCGGGCGAGGCGACCCTGGTTTTCGCCCGTCGTTCAGAGCTCGCAGTCGGAGTCCCCCTCCACGCCTGATGATCGTCCTTCCCACGCCAGAGCTGCGTTGACTAGCTGTTCTGGGCTATCATAGCCCAAGTCTCGCTGCGGAACCACCTCGGGATCGTCATGGCCCAGATCGGTATAGACAGGGCTCGCCGTTCCCACCGGTCTTGCTCCACACCTCGCTGGTGGACCACTCCATGGGCTAGACCAGGCAGACCGGCTCCATTGTTCCTGCCCTGCCCCAGCCTCGCGCAGCACACTCTGTCTTCGGCGCCTGCTCACGTCTGCGGCAGACCGCCTATCAGGTGCAATCCGCTCCGTCGTCTTTCACCCTCGTCTCCCACATCCCTCAAGGCAGGGACTTTGGAGGACTTACGGTACATGGAAGTTAATGGGCCTCAGGGAGGACTTCATCACCGTCGATGTACTGGGAAGACAGGTGAACATTTGGTCTGGACCGTGTGAGGTGTCGAGAGGTGGCTGCGGTTGGTGTTGCCGTAGTGGCCGCGTTGCAGCGTCCGAAAGCGGCGTAGGTGGCGTGGGACCCTCGGTGTCGATCTTTCTTGGTGCCGACCTCAGCTGGTTCTACTAGCGAAGCCGGAAGACAAGAAAGATCGACGCCGAGGGTCCCACTTCCACCCACGCCACTTTCGGACGCTGCAACGTGGCTACTCCGGCAACACCAACAGCAGCCGCCTCTCGACACCTCACACGGCCCATACCAGACGATCATCTGTCTTCCTAGTTCATCAAAGTAGAAGGACTCTTCCCTGAGGGCCATAAACGCCCTTTTACTCAAAGTCCTCCGAAGTCCGGATCTTGAGAAGGGAGAGTGTGGGAGACGAGGGTGAAAGACGACGGGGCAGAGTGCACGTGACAGGCGGTCGGCGGAAGACATGAGCTGGCGCCAAAGACACAGTGTGTTGCGCGAGGCTGGGGCCGGGCAAGAACGATGGAGCACGTCTCCCTGGTCTGGGCTATGGCGAGCCCCGGAGCGGTCCACCAGCAAGTGTGGAGCAAGACCGGTGGGAACGGCGAGCCCTGGCTATACCGACCTGGGCCATGACGATCCCTGGGTGGTTCCGTTTGGAGGTCTCCTCGGGCGTAGAGCTGCACACGTGAACAGTTCGTCAGGTCGCACAAGTGTCAGTCACGCTGAGTACTTGCAAAAACGGATGGGTCCGTGTTTCCTCCCGGTGTACTTCTTGGTTCACGCCGTCTATGGCAGTCTTTCCAAGAAGCCGTTCTTCGCAGAACAAAGTGTTAAAACAACACACAACGAAAAAATAACCTGCCGCAGATCGTGGTAGTGGCCAAAGCCTCTACTGCAAAATTGCTTGCCGACGGGTTCGTGTACCGTGCGGCTAACTCGCCAAGTCCGCGATCCAGAGCTCGCTCCTGGCTCGCCAGGAACAAGAGATGTCCTGTGTCCTACCGCAATCTCATGTTAATCATCCTCCCCATCGCGACGGTAGTATCCCTTCAAGTCAGCGATGTGAACCGGGCCAGATTCCTCATTTGTATCTCGCCGAGTAAGCCTAGAAGCAAGACACGACGCTTGCGTCTTTACCTCGTTCAGGCCCTCTCACCTCGGAGCAAGCGATGCGGCAAAATCACCAGCTGCGTTGCTCAGAGTGTGAGCTTCTCTCAGGACTAGGTAACGAGGGTGTAAGCCTTGTCCATCTGTTGCACAAACAAAGCGCATCCAAAGCCCGCGGAGGGATGGCCATACCATGCCCGCGCTCCTCAACGACCGCGTATACCGTGTGGGAATCGATGTAAGCGTCGGCGTCCCGTTCCGTCCACGTGCATACAGGCTCTAGGGACTGATCGGCCCTCGGAGGGGGCGGCGGCTCAGCGAGCAAGCCCGGTTGAACCGTTTGCGCATCAAGGCAAGCTAGACAGCTTTAAGCCCACCTAAATGTTTCCTGCCTCTACCCCGCCAGGTTGTGACGCGACATAACCTATTAAAAGTCTTGCTGTCATTGCCACGACCGGCCAAATTGAAGTCGAAAAGGCATCCTATAAATCATCTCCGTAGCTTTCTAGGAACGAACCCATAAAGGGAGTGTCGTTCTTCTGCCTTCCGTCGATTTTGGAATGACGCGAAGCAACAAGGCGTCTTTGCCCAGCAGATACAAATCGTTGTGCTCAAGAACTCGCCTGCCCGGTGTCAACTGCTGTTCCCGCAATTTTTCCGACGCCCGCTGACAGAAACGTATTTGCACCTTGGGCCTCAACAAGCGCTTACTTGCTCACCGTATCACACCATGCCTAAATCGTAAATCTGTTGTCTCGTCTTAAATCCTAAATCCTAAATGCTAATAAAAACAAATCCTAAATCTGCAACAAGTCTTGGCTGCTTCCCCTCTTGCCGGTCGTTATCCTGCCTTCCAGCTAGCATGCGGTGCCTCTCGTCTGCCTTCGAAGACGACTAACATCTTACCCGCACTCCTCGTCAACATTTCGGTTGCATCACTTCCTCCCGAACGCTATTCTGGGGAGCTGGAGAGATCGCGTCTGAAACCTCGTCTTTCGAGTCCTTTCGGTACTCGACACGGGGAGACACCTGCTGAGCTCTGCTGTGAGACATGTTGCCGAACTTCCAACAGACGTTGTCTCATCGGGCATCTATATCGTTAGTGAACAACCAGCTCAACGAATCCAGGACTCCCGGATTCGTTCTGGTCTCGCCGTTTCTTCCGGTCCTGGTCAAAACATTGCTGGTGGACCGCTCCGGGGATCGACATGGGCCCGACCAGCCAGACCGGCTCCGTTGTTCCTGCCGGGCCCCCGCCTCGCGCAGCACACTCTGTATTCGACGCCAGCTCATGTCTTGGGCCGACCGCCTGTCACGTGCTGTCCACCCCGCCGTCTTTCACCCTCGTCTCCCACAAGTTTCAGATTTATTACCCACCCTTTTGAGTTTGTTGATCCGTCCTCTTTGTTTTGTTCGTCAGTGTCATGGGATAAGTATAAACGTATCGGGCGTTCTTGAGGAAAAAAAACATCAAGAAGTGTGTTTTTCGGCTGGCGTAGATTAACTACGCATCGCACGAAGCTGAAACTTCGTGATTACGTGATGCAAGCGTTTGGTATATATAACAGGAAAGTTTGAAAACATAATGCTACTTGTAAATAAAGAAAAGAAATGTATGAGCCTCCGTTTGCCTAAGTCTAAGATCGCCAAAACAAGAGCGGACATTCTGGGCATATGCGGCTGTTGCGAAAAGCGTTTTGCAGCGAGATAGATAGTATCATTTTATTTCTAGCTGAGAAGTTGTTTTACAGAAATAAATTTTAAAGGATTCATCATAACGTTCCCATTGTCCATTTTGCTAAATTCTACAGACACCCAAAATGTCAGTTTTTATTCCGATGATATTAGGCTGACGTGGAAGGTGGCTCAAAGAAATATTTCTATATATAAATATATATATATATAATATATATATATATATAAATAAATAAATAAATAAATATATATATATATATATATATATATATATATATATATATATATATATATATATATATATATATATGAGAAAAGGAAAAGGGAAATATATATATTTATAAAGGGAAAGGGAAAGAGAGCTGGCGAAAAATTGGGCCAGGAGCGGGGATTGAACCCGCTCCTGGAGCTCTCTTTCCCTTTCCCTTTCCCTAACTTTAATGCAATAAATTCAATAATCACCTTCTCCCCTTTTCGTTCACATTATTACTAGGGCTGCACTTGTCAATCTTCACTCATTCCTAATATATATATATATATATATATACATATATATCCAAGTATTGTCATGTTCTCAAACATTTTCGTTCTATTACAACTGGTTACGTCACATTTTCACCTCGTTTCAGCTTCGTGCGATGTGTGGTTAATATACACCGGCCGAAAACGCGCTTCTTTTTTCTTAAGCATACCCGGTATTCTCTAATTCCTAGTGAGATTGTAAGCATATTGTATTTTTAATAGACCTTTTCATATTAAAAATGGTATCTAACATAATATTCATCTAGTGCTTATATCGCCTGACTTGCGACAGAGATTTGCATGGCTTTGACGCCTTTCGACATTATAAAAATCTGGCGCAGCGTTCACGCACACGACTGCAGTGTTTGCCAGTTTGACAAAGCTCTAATCTAACTTGGCCCCGAAATAATTATGAGCATCGTTTAAACGAGCAAAATCGCGTTCCCCAAATGTAAATTTAAGGTTGTTGTAAACTTTGCTGTAAACTTCAATAATAATTTTAAAACAGTGTGTAAGGGACCTAAAACGAGCAGCCACCATCAGTGCCTTTCTAATAATTGCATCGACCTTCTCACACCTTGGCAGTGTTGTTCGGAACTGCGTTCCAAGAAATGGCGTTCCTGGGACGCGTTCCTTTGAGGGGGAACGAAGGAACGCCGCCGTTCCATTTCGGATCGGTGGAACTGGAACGGGAACTCCTTATATTTTTACAGGAACGAGAAAGGAACGGTGTTGCTTTTTTAGTCTAGTGGGGTAATTTTTACTTTATTTAAAAAAAAAAGAAATCGAAGAAAAACTTAATTAAAAGCAGGATCTCGTGAACTTTTTGGTTACTTATCTTGGGATTTATTTTGTGTGGTCCTCGCTTGGCGACAGTCGGGTGCAGGGAAGCTAGTGGGCATCGAATCTGTTTTTAGTGCCCGAGACGGCGGTACAGAAAGCAAAACTTTTAGTCGAAGCAAAAGACGCAGAAAGAGGGACCCTTCAAACTCAGCTACTTTCTTTGCTTACACGAATCCTCAGACACCCAGAAATCTAAAGCCGACTACAGCCATTACTGAACTTCCACAAAGAGACCTACAGCTACGACAAAGGAACAGATTACCAGACATCGAACTCAACCTTGCATACTGAACATTGGCCACTTAAAAGATAAAAAAATAACTTTTATTCCTTTTCTCCTTGTCCCCCGCCTTCAAACTGAACAACGATTTCAGCCTTCAGGAGGAAGTATTTGCAGTTTTCAAGACCGACCTTCCAAGAGCCCTACCGTCGTCGTCACTTGCTCGTCTTGCCGACAGCAAAATCGAAAAGCAACTGTTAACGTAAGCACAGTGAGGGCGCAGGCGAGCTGGAGTAAGTTTACCATAATCTTGAAACACTTGAGACTGGGTGTGAAAAAAACCGTGAAACAACCAAAAGTAAAAGAAACAGGGAACGACGTCAGCCCGACGACGTCTCAAACTCAGCTGGTAAATTTATTCAATAAACCTTTTATGTATATGGTCATGGTGTGTCATAAGTTTGTGCACAATTGGCTGCGAACTTTGTAAAAAAAAAGAAAAAAATACTTTTGTTTTTGTGTGTTGCATTGTTTGTTGACAGCTTTGGCTTCAAACAAGTATAAAAGAGGTTTACTGAGTTTAAGATGTCGTTTGACTGACCTCTTTCCTGTCTCTTATACTTTTGGTTGTTCAAGGTGTTTTAACATAAAGGCAAGCAACTGTTGTTAAGTTATGACCATGTACTTTGTCAGATCGAAACGTGTGAGGTTGTAAAACGCTCGTGCAATGTGGGATAACAGTGCAGTTGACTCGTCTGAATCGCCCACCACAAACATGGATATGGTTAAAAGCTGAGTTTTTAAAGGTGAATATACCAACAAATGAAACCCTGCTTCCGCTTTTTTTTTTCTCCTGGTGCCCTTGCATCACGGCATTCAAATTCGTATGCTCCCATTTAATGGGATAGATAAAAAAAGAAAGCTTTCTTCGATCTAACTAAATATGGTAATCAGCAAAATACGAATGTAACGTAGATTTATTTATTTATTTATTTCAATACCTTCAATGCCACACCGCGTTACGGAAGGGAGTGGGGGAAAAACAAAGGTACACAAAATAGAATTCCACACATATTAGGTAACATAATAGTTTTCAATGGCAGACTTGAATGCAGGGGCGTCTGTGATTTTGGCGATGGAAGTGGGCAGGTGGTTCTAGTCATTAGTGGTCCTTGGGATAAAATAATATAAAAAGAGCTTCGTGCGACTGAAAGGAACGTTGACTTTATGGCGATGATCACTTCGATTGGATAAATACGATGGTTCAGAAAAAAGCTCTTCACTTAGATGCTGGTTGCGGTGACAACTTTTGTGAAATAAGGAAAAACGAGATAATTTTCTACGCGTTGAAAGATTCGGAACATGTAAAGTTAGTTTCATGAATGATACACTAAAAAAACGTGAGAAATTAGACAAATAAAACGTAAAATATAAATAAAACATATAACGACTGGTTCCATTTTTTATTTGTAACGGGAACGAGTTCCTTTTTCACAAATGGAACCTGTCACGGGAACGCGTTCCAAAAATAAAAAAAAAAGCGAGGAACGATTTTTTGCTCCTTTTTTTAGGAACGTGTAAAAAACTGCCCTGGCTGCACTATACTTCGTTTCAGCTTCGGTCCGAGCGCGGCCGATGTTATGAGCCGATGGGCCAATCAAACAGCGAAGAGGCACAACGTCATGGCGTGCTCGCTGCAGTCGATAGGACCAGCGGGTATTCGCCGTCTCTCTGTGCGTCTCCTACGCCGGCTAGTCCTATCAAGCGCAGAGAGCACGCCATGACGTTGCACTTTTTGCGCTGTTTGATTGGCCCTTCGGCTGATAACATCGGCCGCGCTCGGACGGAAGGTGAAACGAAGTATAGCAAGGCAGAGAAGGAAGCCGCCGCCGCTCAAGCGTGCTCCATTTATGACCCCCAGGCGGCCTGCATCGCTAGTCACACTGTCATCGACAGGTTTCTTTTACGGCCTCTCTCGTTTATTGTTCACGAGCTCCGATAAGTGCCGCGGTGACTGGCGCATCCCTTCAGCGAAGTTCTCAGGGTGCGCGACGCTGCCGTGGCCCGGACTAAGCTCTCACAACGCTGGCGTGGAAGTTATTCCCAGGATGGGGCATTTCTTAGGTCATAGCAGAGAGGGTAATAGAGAGAAAAAAATGCCCTCCCCCTCTCACCCCGCATGTCGTCTCCGCCGAGTGGGCTGTATACCTAGCATCCGGCTGGCGTGTAAACTCTGTTTAATATCGCGTCATTTTGGAATTTCAGGCGCAGATGCGCAGATTTTGGTATGCCAGTTATCGTGTAATACTATGCTAGATAAAACGACTAACAGGGTCGAATTGCGCTGTTACCTGCGTGCAAATAAAAAGAACAGGGGAAACCTTGTCAGATTGGCCGGTCTCTCCGGCGAAAAGTAAATCCGGTTGCTGTAGGTTTTTTACTATACAAAGTTCGTACTGGTGTGGGCCTTTAGCGACCATGAGTGGAAGTCTGTAATAATAATTAAAAACGTGCTCTCCTGCCGCAATACACGCAGTAGTTGAGGGTAGTACTGCCAGCTGACTCAACTGCTCTTTAAGTAACGGAAAAAAAAGATATGCTAGTTGATAACTTACCAAAATTGAACAACAGAGAGCTATAGGCTGATTTTGGAGTAGACATAACTATTTTAAGAACGCGAACCACTTCACAATGGCAGCCACGAGCGAGAGTTCGATGTTCCGTACAGCCAGCCGATTCAGCCCAAAAATAGAAAATGGCAACCTCCCGGTTTGTCGTCTGCTAGCGGAGTCGGGCGCGTGCCCTCTCTCTCGTTTTACCCTGCCGAACCCGCTGAATTTCCCGGATGTAGGGAGAGGGCGCTTCTGTCGAACAAAATGGTGCCGCCCAGAAAGCGCTAAATGGAATGGTCTATAGGTTCATGTTAGCTCGCCTACTTTCTTGGGTTGGGCGTCTTTATGACGCTCCGCTATTCTGAGCCAGGTGGTTGGGACTAACTCTTCTGCTACCGGCTACCTTGTTTTACAGCAAAAAGTACTTAAAAAAATCGAAACTTCACTTTAATGTTTTCTTTTTTTGGCTCGGTTCCGTTTTCTTCAATGTTTCGTTAGTCACTGGCTCCACGCAGTGGCATGTGAAGAGTAAAGTCATTGAAAGATTAGGAAGGCTCTAAGGAATCGCACTTGTCCCGCCTCCTGCACCTTCGGTAAGAATCTGGAGTCTGTGAACTTCGATCGTACTCGCAAAGCCAGAGCAAGATGTGAAACAACATGCGAGTAATGGAAACTGCGTATTCAGAAACAATTCATCATGCTTTTGTTTTGTCAGTAATGATAATTGCAAGCATATTTCGGAGGCCAATCTTACGTAATGCGATTAACAATGGAACATATATATTCGCGTTAATTTGGTCTGTACAGACTAGGAAAAAGTCCCATGACCAAATTTAGACAGTGTAGTAAAAAATATAGGCGTCCGTACGGTTGATGCTTCAGCTTACTGTCAATAGCCGGTCCTTTTGTCCGGGCTAGTCTCGGCATGCCTCCAGGAGAAACGCAGAAAAAAAAAATTAAAACTCACCAAGAGACAGTTGCAATCTTAAGGCGAATGAATGAAAGTTGAGGCATTGCTCATGCGATGCCTTAACAGTTGAGGCATCGCTCATGCGATGTCGCAACTGCGAAGTCGGTGCCCGACGTCGCAGTTGCGAAATCGCAAGCAAAATCGCCTCATGGGAATAGGGTTTACCGAGGTTATCGGGGATGTTGAGGAAAACCATGGACCACACGGTTCCAGGAAAATAGCATTTTTAATTGCTTTAATGACCATGGCTATGTGTCTTTTGTGTAAGTTTACCAACGTGCAGATTAAAAAAAAAGAAAGATCTGCAGTCTCCTTGTAAAGTCAAAGCAAACTAAAACAACTTTCTTGAAGTTATTATCAGAGACAGAAAGACATGTATGAATTAAGCGACAACTTGAAAGCACTAGATATGTTTAGTGATAGTTTACCTTAACAAGAGTTGGATGGTTATTGTTGTATACGCAGAATAAAAGTTATACAAGACGTTTGACATGAACAGGCACAACCACAATAAAAAAAGGTTTTGTGTTATTTATTAAGTATACAGTCTAAAATATTTACTTTTAAAAACAAATAAACCGACAAACGAGCATATTGAGTGTTCACTCTTTCGTCGACACCTATATTTTGAAAACTTTTAACCTTTTATTTGAGAAAGCAGGACTCCCTGCAATCCACTCACCTATTTTATTTTACTATAATCATCGACGAACATGTATAGCCAGCTGGGCGTATGACGTGTTTTTCCCATCACAGAACCAGCCGGGTTAGCGATACACTCCATGTCTTCGATTGACAGGGTGCTGAGGCTGCTCGGTTGCAAGATCGACTGCAATCGGGGAACCTTCAAGGCCCGCTTCAGGGAAGACCGCCGCTAGGCCTTTCCAACGTCAACCCCTGGAGCCACACTCCGGGAGCGCTGGACGTCCTGCGTCCCCGGTAATTCGGCCGGCTCGTCTGTAAGCCGGGCAAGCCGGTTTCGAGTGCCTCGCAAAGCGCTCGGGACCGGCCTTCTAGGAGTCAGTAGCCCATGGCGGCCCCGCGAAGGCTACCGTCGCGAAAACCACTACTATGCCTAACGGTCTTCACCCTCTTCATCCGCAACGTGAACCCCTCATCCCCGTCCGCAAGCCCTATTCAAACCATAATCGTCCCTTTTTAAATTCATCTGTACAATACCATCTCATCGTCGTTGCACACGGCGCCGCGGGCCTTCACGCTATGGGCGACTTGCCTATCTGCGGCACCGCGGCTCTCCTGAGCCGAAAGTTTCAATCAATCAATCAATCAATCAATCAATCAATCAATCAATCAATCAATCAATCAATCAATCAATCAATCAATCGATCGATCAATCAATCAATCAATCAATCGATCGATCGATCGATGAATCAGAACGACCAATTAATTAGGCAATGTATTACTCAATCAATCAATCAATCAATCAATCATCCATTTAATCAATCAATTAATGAACCAGTCAATCAATCAGTCATTTAGTCAATAAATGAATGAATGAATAAATAAAGAACTAATTCAATCCATCTATCTATCTATCTATCTATCTATCTATCTATCTATCTATCTATCCCATCTTATCTATCTATGTATCCCATCTTATCTATCCTATCTCACACTGTTCCTTCCTTTGAACTCCGCAGAAACACCTGCGAGACAACAAGAAAAGCCCTTAATACTATAGAGTTATAACGTTCCCGTCTAAAACGAAACACACATTTTGTTAAAGCCTGACCCGTTAAGCGTAACATTTGACTAGCCTTTACACTTTGCTAGCACCTACCCACGATTTTCGCCGCTTCATGTAGTGCGCGCGTGGTACCTATTTTCTACGGTGTTTGAGTAGGCAAATGTGATGATAACTATAGACCGACACGCGGGCTTGACGTCCCTCATCTGCAGCTGCGTTGCGATCGCGCCGAAGCCGGGTGTGGGCAGAAGGGCGCACGTTTAGCATGGGCATCATAGCATTTCAGCATGCCGCAAAGCCGCGTAGCCGTTATTTGGACTGAAAGGTACAGCAAAAGTAGCGGAGTGATTTTCCACAATTTCCCTGCGTACTCTCGAAGGCGCAGAAGTTGAATAATGTCCGTGGATCGAAAAGAATGGTCGCATCGCGAGGACGACCGTCTGTGCCGCAAGCAGTCTTCGGTAAGTTATTTTAAAAGTATTTAGTTACAGTTACAGTTACTTTCTGAACAGTGTATTTAAGTTAGTTACAGTTACTTAAAAATAAAAGTAACGCGTTACAGTTACAGTTACTTTTGCAGAGTAACTTCGATACTCTCAAGATACTCATATGTGTATGCAACTATGAAGACATGGACGACAGAACAAAATGAGCAACATTTACATTTATTTGGGAATTTCTGAAAGCGCTAAACTTTTCTAGATTCATTTAATAACGCCGTGTTATTATTTACTGCATGTTGTATCGAAGCAGCAAATCCTTTTCGAAGTTCTGGTCGCTTAGCTTTCCCCTCTTGATGTTGAAAACATCCCGCCGTTAGACAGGTGTGCTAGAAGGAAGTGCGGTATTGAGGCGTAAAAAAAAAAAATCCTCTTAATGCTGGGAAAGTCGTTAAAGCTGAATGAGGTGCCAGTCTTCCATCGCTGGGCTTCACTGGTCAACCCAACATTAGGACGCAGTCGTTAGAAGGTGTCGTCGTCGTCATCATCGCATGTTGGCTCCCGTGTAACTTCCTCGGAAGGGCGCAGCCCAAGCAGCACATTATGACCGGCTCAAGCTTGAGCCAGACTGGGCAGCCGGGGAAGTTTGACTGGGCCTAGATTGTTTTGCCCCATGGCGCTACCCAGGTAGCACACCGCGTCGGCCGGTATCGGGACTACGCCGGCCGGTCCTGGTAACAGGATGGCGGCGCCCGGCCATTGGCGCCGGTGAGCTACCGGCCCCGGCCGGCGTCGGGGTTTCGTCTTGCTCACTGGCCAGTTCAGCCGTAGAAGTTACAGTGACTGGCCGACATCGGGTTTTTGCTGTCTTTGCTGGCCAGTCTTTCCATGGAGATTCCAGCGACTGGCCGGTATCGGTATTTTGCTGTCTTTGATGGCCAGTATTTACATGGAAGTTCAGTGACTGGCCGGCATCGGTACTTTGCTGTCTTTGATGGCCAGTATTCACATGGAAGTTCAGTGACTGGCCGGTATCGGCGCTTTGCTGTTCAGACTGGCGAGCCCCGCCATGGAAGTTTCGTTTACTGACCGACATCGTTTTATTTATTATTTTTTTTGCCGTTTTTACTATACAGTCAAGTCATTGAGATTCTGACGAACTGCGGCAATTCATGAATAGCGAGTGGAAATGTTTGCGTTGATCAATCCTTCGCAAATAACTGCCGACGCTGGTGTATTTGATCCCAGCATGGCAAGGCTGACGTGTTTTATCGCGAAACCGCGAGAAGAAACAATGCGGCGAGGAAGATTTGCCATTCAGGATTCGAGAGTGTGACCGTACGCCATGAAAAATAAATTACACAACGCCGAACGATACTTTTTCAGGAAGGTAGTTTAGTTTGATGTACTATACTTAAGGTCCGGCGGTATACGCACGTGCTTGGCTTTGATAAAAAATAAAAATAAAACGGTATAGTGGAGCCTCCGAATGAGGGACAACAACAAGCACGTGGCATGATTGAGCAAGCGCTTTGAGTTACAAAAACAATAATACGCATTACTTTCCAGAATCTGGACAAGTAAGAGATGTGTGTGTTGCTTATGACGCTACGAGAGGTACACAACTCTCCTGAGATCATGTTATTGGTGATGTTAATTGAGTGTGAAAATATGCTATTTCATGCAAGAATCGACTGTTTTCTGTGGTAGTTACGATCATCGAACAGAAATATTTTAAATGTTCACATAGCAAGACGACCTGTCCCCCGATAGCTTATGTTATACGACATACCGCACCAAAAAAACGCAAATATAAAAACTTTTTTTTTTAACACGATAAAACGAGAAACACAAATGCGTTGTAGATGTTTACACTGCCGGGTTTGTGAATGTGACCCCTTGACGCTACGAAACATAAATGCTATAACACCGAAGGATAACGTTTCTGAAATCTAGTTTAATTATCCGCACTGTACTTGAATCTCAGGAATAAAAACATGTCTAGGCCTAATAAAAAAGTAAAACTGCGAAGCGCAACCTCGATAAGTAAAACCAGGCGGCAGGCGAGGGATTTCACTGATGTACCAGAACAAAATTAAGTACTACATTCCGGAAGTCAGAAAATTAAGAGATGTGCCTAATACGTAGCGCTCTATGAGCTCAGGTAAATAACTGCCTTAAAATGGCGGTATTTTTGTTTTAATAGTGGGTAAAGGTGACCGCCTTCAGACAAACTTCGGCTGCATCGCTGTGGCAGTTTGCCCACTTACACATTTTCCCATTTTGCTCTCAATATTCCCATTATTATTGCCTTATTTACTTCGTTGAAAGGACTTGCGCTGTTTGCCTACTACACTGACCCACCTATTAGCACGAAGGGAGCGAATTATCCCGGCAAAGCAAGAGGGCCACGGTTTGTGCATTGCATCAAATCAAATTCAAGTCGGAGCACGTGGAGCGGAAGCTCGCGCTGCAGAACCCACGGATCCTGGGTTCAACCCCCATCCCTGCCCGTTTCGATCTGGATGTGCATCGTACCGGCGTGCGGTCGTGTATCACTACTGCGTGGTGCACATTAGGGAGTTTTAGAATAACGTACGCAATTTTAGCGCACGCTAGCGCTAAATTTAGCGCTTGCATTAGCGCGCGCGACGCGAGAGAGTTTTAGAATAGCGTTTCTCCGTCGCGACGCAAAAGCCCAAGCATCTCGCGCTTGCGACACCACCAAGATACAGTCACAATTTTTATTTCACACACAAAGTGCTGTAACTTTAGAAACGAGTTTTTTGGTCCAGAGTACTATTTTAGATTTGTTTAAACGTGAGAATGCGACGCGAGCGGTTGACCGGTCGTGTCCGCTTGCGTCGCCTCGGCAAGAGAGGTCTCGTGTACTGACCTTCGCACATCGTACCTTCGCCGAGAAATGTTCGCGCGTCACAAGCGTCAAGTTGCCGGTGATCGTTTCCAAACCGAGTACAATGTCGTCCCGTATTGAAAATCTCAGTCGCGAGGATGCCGCCGACGTCGCACTCACGACGCCGCCAAAGCAGCCGCCGACATAGTCCTAGAAGCCGCCATTTTTTTAACTCTGCTCGTCTTGGCTGTAGCCAACTTCTCATCTCGAATCCTCTTTGGAGAAGCGCAAAGACTCTTTGCGTACGCACGCTATTTCCGAGAAATAGCGCACGCTAAAATTGCACACGCAAAGCGCAAAAAGTTAGTATATGATCTCTATGGCGCAAAACCTGGTTTGCGTTCGGAGCATGCGCAGTGGCGACGACGCTATTCTTTGCGCACGCAAAGCTTTAGCGTGCGCTATTCTAAAACTCCCTATTAAAGACCCCAGGCTAGCGGTTGTACTGCACTAGCTAAATTGCTTATCTACAGCTGAGACACCAGACGCCCACTGAAGCAGACTAACTTCCGGCTGTATAAACATAAACACAACATTTTTTTCATTTCATTTCATTTATTATGTCTCTCAGGGCCCGAAGGCATTACAGAGAGGAGTGGGGCACAGTAAATGGAACAAAGCAGGTAACAACGAAAAAGCAAAAAATACACAAAATAACTACTAAACATCATGTAACACGTTAAGTAATGGCACAGTAGTGGAATTCAAAAATTCAATTGAAATTTGGGCTTGTACTTCCTATTTTCACCTTCTGCGTGAGTTTTACCCTAAAGTAGGGGGCCGGCGACTGCAAAAAACATAGCTAATATTTAAAATAGTAAGAACAAATAAAAAGCGCAGTAAAAATTAAAAAAAAAAACCTCCATTTTTTCGGGGATTCGAACCACCGACCACAAGATCAGCAGAACCGCGCGTTAACAAGCAAGGCCACAACGACAAACCGAAAACGTGCCGTTTTTAGTAAATTATATGTCTACTAAATTCGTTTGGATAAATTGTGCGATGGGTTTCGTATTTAATTTTTTGCTACATGTTCAGGACGTATTTCTAATACTGTGGCAATCTTTACATGCTCAATAATTGATTATTATTGTGTCTCCTGATAGTGTTTTAATGGGCTTTTGAGATCGTTCTATTGCAAGCGTGTTGAAGATACGCGAACATAGTTTCCGTAAAGTCGCTAGACATCCATATAGCCAAAGAACGCAATCCAATCCAATCCACAACCTTGTTTTGCGCGTTTTGCCGGCCGTGTTGCTCGTGTGCGTTTCATATCTCTGTCTTGAGGTCAATTTACCGATTAGTCGTGATGCGTGGAGTTCACCTTAGTATCAAATGTGTCCGAAAAAGAAGGAAGCGACTGTGAGCCGTGGACCTACGTTGAATCTGCTCAACAGCCAAGATCATGGCACGGTCGTTTCAAAGTAAGTTCCCTTCTTTGTTCGTTAGGGCTAGTTTGTTCTTTTTTCCGTTCAAAATGCTTGTTATTGACTCTAGATCGCTTGCTTTTACCAGTATTACTAATTGTGCGCGAATGGTGTTATGCGAGGCTGTTTTTCTTCTTTTTGTTCCCCGATGTAGAGCACTCCGTCCTCGCACTAATTATCGGTCACAAATGAGCGCTTAGGCTGCGTATTCGCTGGTCATGGGGGCGGGCGGGCAGGCTAAGGCGGAAAGGGAAGGTCTGTGTGTGTGTGTGCGTGTGCGTGCGCGTGCGTGCGTGCGCGTGCGCGTGCGTGCGTGCGCGTGCGGGCGGGCGGGGGGAAGCGGCGGCGGCGGCGGCGCGGGGGTTGATTGTCTCCCTCCACCGTATTGTTTACTAGTAAAATAGAATGTCTGGAAAGGAAGAGCGCGTGGATTCTGCGTCCGGAGAGCTGTGCGTAGCTTCCGCCGCCCAGTCGTCTGCAGACGACTTCATTTTCGCGATTCGTAATCAGAAAAGAGTTGCCAAAAATTGGTGCCGCGATAAATTCACCCCATGGTGTATAATGCACAGCATACCGCTTCCGATCGCAAAGATGTGTCCCCGCGAAATAATTTTTGACGCCGCTTCTGGGCTTCTGGGAAAATTTACAAGCATGCCCTTAATTAAGGTAGTGTCTCGCCAGTTTATGGGAGGCATATTTTGTTCAGTGTAAGTATATAGTGTTCACACCTCACCAGTGGCGTCACAAGGGGGGGGGGGGGGGGGGGGACGGGGGGCGCGCGAACCGTGCCGGGTGCAGCGCTCAGGGGGGTGTCGCGGCGGGCCACGCGAGAGCGGGGGGGGGGGGTGAACTCGCGGCGGGCCACGCGGGGGAGGGGGGGGGGGGGAGTGTCGTTGCGGGCTACCGCCCCGGGTGCCGCTGACCCTCGTAACGCCACTGTACCTCACCCAATCTTTTTTTTTTTCCTTTGGTACTGCCTTTAGCGAATGATGTAGGTTGTAATTGTTTTTTGTTGTTGCATGATTGTAGTAAGGTGGTCAGCTGGTACTAATTGAACACCTTGAAAAATAGTTGACTAAAAGTCAAGGAAAGTAACACGTAGACCACATGCAAGCACAGACTCTCAACTCGCATAAACAGAGAAGGAAGAAATAAAGAATGCGGAAGGAGCTCGAGCAGAGGCCCAAGTGGAACGTGCTGATTCACCTGTTAGCTAGAGGAGATTTTAAGAACATAATTTCCTTGTCAGTTAAGGTAACAGATGGATGGCTAATACATAAAGACAGCTCAATCTCTCTCTAATATCTACGATGGATTGTCACCTACTTATGCACTGTTTACACTGCTCGTGTATGTCAACGTTAGAAAAAACGTGAATAATTAGCAGATACTATGAAAAACATAAAAGGGGATTATTTTAGGCCTTTATTATTCCTAGTATGGGCAACCAATGTGTCCGCACATCCGTCTTTTACCTAAGCTGCCAAGAAACTTGTGTTTACACTCTTATGCATATGGGTTAATTAACACGTTCCACTTGGACCTGTTCGAACTTTTGCTAAAGCTCCTTCCGCATTCTTTGTTTTTTTTCTTCTCCATTTTATATGAGTTGGGAGTCTCCACTCGTATGTAGTGTATGTATTCCTCCCCTTTATTCCTTGTTTTTTGTGTGCCATTTTTCGAGATGTTCAATCAGAAGGAACTCACCACCTTACTACGTGGAAAGGCTATTGCTAATTCTAAAGTTTCTTCAAAATAATCTACCTGACATCTTTGCCTTACGCTCCGGTTTCTGAAGCTCACGTTCTCCGAACACAGCCTTTCTGATTTCTCTGATCCTCGATCTTTCTTAGTTTCTTTTGTGTTCAATAGATCGAGTTGCGAGTGTGCACCAGTCTGCGTCCTACGTGTTCCTGTCCTTTTGTCCTTATCTTTTTGTGCAATTTTTTTTAAGTTGGTCCGTGATATTTTTTATCATATATTCTACTCTGTGTCTTCATCTTTATACTTACTGCAGCCTTTGCCAAGTGGAAGTTGGCATTCACCTTCGCCATCCTGATGCGAGTGTCCTGAGACGACACAGGATGACAGCCTCCTCTACTGAAGTCCAGGCTTCATGGAAGACTGCCAAGGCTGTTCATGGTAAGGTGCTCTATATATTGAGCAATATAATAGCAAGTTATTGCTGCTAGGATTGTTTTTAACACAGACTGTGTTTATGGACTGGCCTTTGGCAATTCCGATGCCACTCGCGTGAAATGAAATCCTGTAGGGGAATTGTGCATTCCATTCGTAAGCGGAATGCTGGGTTTACAACAGAAGTGCGTCTCTACTTGCTGCCAGTATTGCTGTGTGTTGCAATTTGTATTTTGTATTTGTTTATTAGTGTTCCCAATAATGTCTAAAACCTTCCTATTGGTGCAACACACAAACATGATTGAACGGCAAGAGTGGTGAACAGCGCTACTCTCGCCGTTCGCCAGCGCCCATTGGTTTTCGGAGAAGTTTGCAGTATTGGTCTCTATGGTATTTGGACATATATCACACATGAACACAACCAGGGCGCTGTATCTACAATTCAACACTCAAAAGATTTGCATGAATACACCTTGTAGCTGGTCATACTTTCAGAGTCATTTTAATGTTGCAAAAACGAATAATGACATTGGCATATTTGTCATGCCAAACCCTGTCACACCTGTTCTGAACTCTGATCTCGACGAGATCTCAGTACCATCGTTTCTGTTTTAGTGGCATGCACGGCGGACTCTATACTTGTTTTGCTTCAATCTTTGTAAGGGGGATGCTGTAATCCAATTCTTCTCATCTCTGGTGTACTAGATAGCACCATATTTGCAGAGATAGTCTTCGGATTTTGTAGTTTCATTGAAATATGTTTCAGCTGATAAGTTATTTGTTATTTGGCTTGTAAATTTACAAGCTTATCTAGATTGAAGGCAGCAAATATCTTACCTTCAGTCATGGTATGTGTCCGAAGTATATTGCATTAACATAATTGACCAATTTCAATCTTTTATTTGTCAGTGCCTCTTGCAAATTCTGCATGCTAGGATTGCTTTTGTTTGTTTGTTTGTTTCACATAATCTACAGCACTTTTTCCACCTCTATACTCAGTGCGGCCCTCGCCGAACAGAAGCTAGCATCGACTAGGTCGATTCGTTCCTGCATCACCAGCTGAGCCGAGGTTCAGGTCCATGGCAGTCTGCAAAGGTTGTTGATGGTAAGCTGCCTTATATATTCAGCTGTGCAATAGCAGCTTGTCCTGGGTGGCAATTTGAAATGTTTTTATGTTTTAGAAAGTGAAATTTGCATGAGCATACTTGCAATGTGAAACCTTACCAAGCCTGTTCTGATCTTTCATCCTCTTGAGATTTCAGTACAGCCGTTTCTGCTGCACACACACTGCCTACTTCGGCCAAGTAGAGACTTGATTCATATGAAGGTAAGCAGGTGATTATCAACTGCTCAGTGCTGTCTGTGGTGACGTTCTCTCCTTGCCAGACAACTTGCCACGCTTGGTTCGCAAGGCATTTGAAAAGGAGAGCAAGTCAGCTGCTGCATGATGCTCCCAGTACTGAGCAGTCGACGATCGCTTGTTTAGACTGATATAAATCATGACTGTACTTCAAGCTCGGCAAGCACAGCACTTGTCTGATTCAGCCTAGCTGTGGTGTGTTGAGCGGTATGTGTAGAGCTAGTTGACTTGTGTACACACAGTGGCTGTGAGGTATAAAGCATGCCCAATTGACAACTTTAATGCAGTCTCGTGTAGTCCCATTAATGTTTTGTTTTGGCGTACATGGTATGGTGTTCACACTTTTTTTTTCCTCATTTACCGACAGTCCGAGCTGTCTGCAGATAGCGAGTTTGAAACATGCCAGCAAGTCTCTAAAGCAGTATGCAGTGCAATTTTGTTCTATTGTGCAAGTGAAGAAGAAGAGACTGCACTCCACTCCACTCAGCAGGAAAGCACCTACATGCGCACAACACTCAGTCAGCAACGACCAATTGGAGCGCAGATGCCGATGGAGCAGACAATTCCTGCATCCCGATGGCCACTGCCGGCTGAGCGTTACGCGCATGCCATGTGGCTTGCTCGCTCAGTGGCTGAGCGGAGCAGTCGTAAAAAGCGCTCAGCTAAAACGTTTTCCGATAGGGGGTGGCTGACGTATAGATATTTCAGGCAGAGGGATGGCCGACATTGCTCACCTCAACTCTGAGTATGAGCAGCTCTCATCGCAATACGAAAATTAGGGTTCAAACTTCCTCTACTCCTTTCTGACAGGTTTTGAGGCATGTGCTCCTGGCAGTATTGTCGGGCTAGATATTATTATACCCAGATCCACTCCAATAAATTCCAAGAGGATGAAGTCAGTTGTCACATAGCTTGTGCAAAACTAAATCTGGAACGCACTCCTTTCTGTTTACCACTGTTTTCAAAACCTTGTCTCAATATGTGATGGGTCTGCGAAGAGAATTGACCAGGTAAATAATGTTACTTAGAAAATAGATGTCCCATACATATTAATCTGCATCTACCAACCACTGTACACTGCTTCACTACTGATTTGGTATCTTTCAATTGATTTGCCTGAACTGTTCGCACCTGTAAACATCTTGAAGATGATCACGAGGGAATGTTTCTTGTCATGTGATGTCATATGCTTAAAGTAAGTGAAGCTTGCGGGGCATTTAT